>OMNM01049510.1:0-10040 GCA_900302745.1 Parablennius parvicornis | reverse complement strand
CTCGACTGAAGTGCTGGCCTCACTTCAATTGCTCCCCCTTTGTTAGAACGACATAACTTGAAGAAACGAATGCCAGAGGGATGCTGTGCTCTTCATTAAAAAATTATTTTTTTGAGAAGTACTTATGTGAAAGCGTTTGCTTTTTCATTGACTGATTTCCCTGAAGGGTGTGTGTGTGTGTGTGTGTGTGTGAGAGAGAGAAGTGTGTCTCTGCTATGGTGACTGTGTTTAAAGAGTCTTGACTTTTTTCTCTGTATTGCAGTTATGCATCAGATAATCACTTCATGTAAAGTGGTTGTGAAAAAGATACAGAAACAATTACAGCCTCATGGGTTCTACCCTTCTTCTGAAGTTATCCATAGCTGGAGTCCATCCAAGCAGAAACAGTTCAAAAAGCAGAGTTCATCCTTGATGGCTTTCTCGTCCATCATTAAAGCACAAACACACCTGCAGACAATGTGAAGTCCGAAGCCTTCTGACAAGCACAACCTGGGATGTGGGGAACACTCTGGAGTACGAAGAGAACATGCAAACTCCATGCCGACAGACCCATGTCCACAGCAGGTTTGAAGATTCACACTAAAAATGTTTTTATCCATTCATAAAACTTCTATGAGGCTTCGTTGAGTTCAGAGTCAAATGGTGCTAGAGCCTCCAGTTAACTAAGACCAGGGTGCACAGGTTTAAAGAATTTTGCTCCAGGCACTGTGGAAATCTCACAATAATAACATTCAGACAAGATAACTTCAAAAACTCGCACCTTCAGGCAAAGACTGTCACGCAGCAGAGGCATAAAATGTAAATAATTACTGCTGTTTAAAAAAAATTAAAGCAACAGTTTTCGTATGTACACAGAGACTACTTTAATCATCGACAAACCCAAAGTGAAACAGGAAAACAAGCAGACTGGAGTGTCCTATATATTTCTGCACATTACTGACACACTCACCCTTTTAAATGCAGGTCATTTGTTCAATATGAGATTAAGCACATGGGATCCATCTGTGTGTGACACCATCATACCAGAATATTGTCATAGGTTAATCCCTAGCTGCCGCCATGTGCGCAGCTGCTCAGCCCCAGAACACCAGAAGCAATACACACACAAGGGTGTGATGTCAGTTTGGGTTGTTCCAGATTGTAAAAGCATTTATTTAAATGGTTGGTGAATAGAGGACAATAAAAGTAAGTGTAGTTTAGGTTGACTCAAGAGGGTTCATCTTCCACCACTTGTGAATCTTTGGTCTGGAGATAAGAGTAATCCTTTGGGGGTTTTTTTTCAAAGTTAAATTACACGACAAAGCTGCTTCCTGAAGATCACCTGTAAGAAATACGATGTAGAGGGGAGTGACATTAAAAACATATCTTTGATTTTTGATGTTTAATCAAAATCACCATTTTTAATCAATACCAGGAGACATTGGTCTCAAAATACAGAGAGGTTGTCAATAATCATACAGTGATAAGTCGTTCATGCTCATGCTCTCAAGAATGAGTATGTTAGACCTGAATACAATACAATAAAGTTGAAAATGCACTATGTCACTACCACCGAGGAGTTTCTCCCGCGTCACTGTGTTGATCTAAGTGGTTCATCAACATTCAACTTTGGACTTTTCAGTATCTGCAGTAGTATTCCATACTATGGATTTTCACTACTTACTTTTTTTAATATCAAAGATATTAACATTCCTAATGAGACAATCTCATTTCACTCTGATAACAAGCCAAAAGAAGGAGCGGGCTGGGACACATTATGGTAACACACTGGTCAGCCTGCACTGTACAAGCAGCATGTGCAGGTTGTTGACAACAATTGTGTTTGATCTCAAGAATGTCAGAGTTTAGTGACAACCTCCAAGTATGATCCATGGAAACACACTTCATACACACAGAAGAGGAATTTTATGAGACCTGCATATGAAATTCATTTTCCATGAATTATTTAGCAGCTCCTGTATTTTTGATAACAGTTATTTTGCTATTGATTATTCTGTTTGACAAGAGAAAAAACAGAGTGCAGGAGGACCACACAGAGAAAATATATCAAAAATAATCATTAACAATGATTCGGTAGTTGATAAAAACCAGAGATCAAACAGGAAATAAAATGTCTTTTGAAGAAAACTTGCTTTAAAAATTGACCTTTTTATTCTGTTGTTTTCACCCAACTGTTTCTTGGTAATTCCACCTCCACTCATCAATGTGTTTTGATTTGGTTTGGCATTTTCCACCACATGATGATGGCTGAGAGTTTGATCATTAAAGTGGTTATAAAATCCATCACAATCAAGTGGCAAGCTTTCCCATCTTCAGAGATCTGACAGAGCTTTCATACCTGTCAATACAGTTCAGGTTGGGAAATATGAATCTGATATATTGTGGTCAGGACCATTTACAGTTCATAGCTGCTCACAGATTATCATGTTTTTGTGTCTACTGACCAAAAAGGAAGAAAAAAAAGGTCAAATGAGAAGTTATACATAAAGACAAAAGAACGTCAGGATGGAGCTCAGAGTAGATTTTTACAAAAAAAAAAAAACTGCTCATTGGATTACAGTTATGGAGTGTAGAAGATAGGAATTTTGGTTGCTTTCACACTTCTTTTAAAAACAAAAGCAAAGTGGAGTCCGATTGTTGCTTCCACACCAACCCAACCCTGCTCATATTCAGTTTCAAAAACTCAAGGAGAACAAGGACAAGACCCCACTTGCACAAAGACAGGGAACTATTAAAAGCATGTTAACTTAGCGTACATGTTTCAGTGTTGCATGTTTGAATTGCCACAATATCAATGATGACCAACCATGAATATGAAAACTCCTCAGAGAAAAATACGCCCTGAAACCACAGTCACCAAATAAATCTAAGTTTCCTTTGTTAGGTTATTTATTTCAAAGTTGTATTAGAAAGTTGGAGTAAGTTTTTAATGTTTTACTTAGAGTGTTTATGTTAGTTTATATTTCCCCACATCATCCATCCGAGCATCAGTCTTAGTCTTTTGATTTCTCTCAATTATTTTGCTTATCCTTCCTGTCAGTGGGGACAATGTTCTTTTAGTCAGTGAAATAAAGACAGGAAGGACAGCATCCTTTTCTTAATGGTCACGTAAAAATAGCAGGCACAATTCCTACCACCGGTTTGTAAGTAATTGAAAGTCTCGGCGTCAAAGAGAAAGACTGGCGAGCAAAAAAAGAAAAGTATTTAGCAAAGAAAAGACTGAATAGTGGTCTTTATAAAAGGTGGACCACCCATGATCATTGGCCTACAATGAAATAACGCTATAGAAGGCAGGAAGACGCATTTATAGAGAATCATAAAAGACTGTTCAAGCAGCAACCTTCAAAACATTTACAGCTGTCTGGTTTCTTCACACATTGTGGGTATTGGATAGAAATTGGAGCCAAATCACAACTGCATCGTCCATGCCAAGTACACAATATTCAACAGAAGAGCTGACTGGCACCAATGAAATACGTAGCTACTGAATGGACTTTGAAGTGAAAGTTGTTCTTCTTACGCTATTTTCTAAAGTACAGAAAAACTGTAACAGGTTTACGTGTTTTACGTGGGATACAATCTTCTCTGAATAAAAGTAGAAAATCATTCCATTACAACTGGTCTGAATTAAGGTCTCATGACATCACTGAAAGCTCAAGAGTACCTAATGCACCTTGTACAATTAAACTGTGCTCTGCACATGTACTCTGCACTGACTGTGAGACAACCGACCGATTTAAACATCGTCTGGACTTTTCTGTCATGTAATTTACTCAATATATCAATTATTTTGTCTCACAAGTATAAGATGGTATATTAATGTCTTATTTTACTTTCATGCCTGTTCGGCTGCACAGGACTCTCTGGGCTCACTCACAAATCACTGCAAGTTGCAAAGTAGACTTTGCTAGATTTTACTATTAAAACATTTTCTTAATGAAAAAAACCAAACGATTTTAAATGAAGCAATATTTATGACCTTTTTTTTAGTCAATTCATTAATTGATATAGTCTTTTGATTTCTTACAGAATAATGGAAATGCTTTAGTACACTTTCTACCTCCTACCAACATTATTAACTGTCTGTCATAATGATAGTTGTGTAATGACCCTTAACCCCCTCAAATGTTGTCTTCAACTAATGCATGTGCGCACATACAGCTGCCCAAGCTCTCTTGATTCATTACTGAATCCATAATTCAAATATCAATTCCATTAAGCCAGTGGAGCAGTGGGAAATATTCTGACGTGTCTATTTCAACCAGACAAGAGAGGCCACTAAAAACTTCCCGGTGAGGATGATGCAGTGGGAGCTGGGTGGATCTAAAGATTGAAAAAAACTGACCTTCAGAGAGAGTTAAGGTCTGTTAAACTACAGAGAGTGCTGGTTGTGAGGTTGTGGCTGACGGGCAACATGAGACAATGAAAATCTTCTGCAGCCAGAAAAGAGAGCAACATTCAACCATTCAAACAAAAAGGCTAGCACAGATTATAAAATATGCAAAAGATGGACCATGGCGGTGCAGTAGGCTATTTTATGATGTATGGAGTTTGCATTTTGACCTTCGCAAACAAAATTGGTCGAGAAGGTCATGTTTTCGTTTGTAAGTATTTATTGATTGTTATGTTTATATGTATGTATGTATGCATTCCAGATAGACGCTCCAGAGTTAGACGCTAGTGTTTTTCCCCAGATAGACGCTCCCAAGGTAGACATTTCCCATTTAGACGCCTTATTATAATAAGTTATTTATTTGTAACATTTCAGTGACCTGAGAGTAATGTATTTTTACACATGAAGGCATGTAGTGCAAATAATAGCTTTCCTTTGCCCTGACCTGAGCCCCAGCAGTCACGCTTTCCACTGTCATGTTTTTGCATCTCAAGTCAGGCTTTGTTGTCATGTATGTCCAGTTATTCCTAACTCTCAATGTTCCTGCTGTACTGTGCTCCACATCTCCTGACCCTGGTGATTAGAAAATCTGTGGCCCCAACAGTCAAGTCAACTGCTACTCCACATCAGTTAATACACAGGCCGGGTTAAACAGGCCTGGCCGTCCTCCATTCTTAACTTCACCCATCCAGCTGGACATTGTACACTGCTGCCCTCAGAGGATTGTGCAGTGTTGTGGGCATAGTTTAACATGTTGTCTGTTACACAATATGACAGATTTGTATCTTCTTTGTATTTGTTGTAAAACAATATTTCAGCTGGCAAAGCAGATGAAATATAACGACATGGTTTTAGTTTATACAATGAGACAGTATACTGTGTTAGTAAAACGGTAGTGTCTATGTCAACACAGTGCTCATAAGATCTTTCAATGTGTGCATGAAGTCAGAAAGTTCCAAGATGGGACATTCCCACATTCCAGTTAAAAGTATTTATGAGGCAAACAGAAATAACCATCATGGCTATAAATCTCTCATTGTAGCAAAAGATAGTTTCATCACACACAAAAAAAACCCCACATGGAATAAAATGTGTTTCTGAAGTCAGTATTATCTTTAGTGTTTACTTACACATGTGGGAATACTGCTGTTTCAAGAGAACTACAATTCTAAATACACTTGACTAATGAGGTTTAGTTAATATTTTAGATGACTTGCAATCTAGTTGGATTACCACATTAATAGACACTGCCAATATGGAAATAGTTTTATGACATGCTCGGCTTTACCAGTAAGAAGAGTGTAACAGCTTTTGCATGAACATTTCTTTTTCACCTATTAGTTACTCAGTAAGGCTGCATATCTTTTCAAATTTGTTAGATCAGGAGCAATTTGAAATAAAAGCAGGTCTACGGCAAACCAACACCTGGATTGGACATTGCTGGTCTGCTCTGTTAGCAGCAACTTGCTCTTTACTGCTTGAAATGTGTCAATTTAATGAATTTCCTATGCATGCAATCGCACATCAACATGTTATCTTCTTCTTCTTGCTTTGGCTGTTCCCGTTAGGGTGTCACCACAGCTGATCATCTCCCTCCATCTCCATGTCTCCCTTCACTACATCCATGAATCTTCTTATGTCTTTCCTTTCTTCTGCTGCCTGGCAGCTCCATCTCCAACATCCTTTGTCCAATGTGTTACACAAACATACTGAGTAAAGTGCAACTACACCCCAAGGCTATGTAGCACATGCAATAACTGAATGCGCCAATTGCACACAAATTAACCACAGCATGCTGAGGATATTAGCATAATGGTGAATACACCAGAGCACACTCACTCCGAAGGATACATGTCAACACCACACAAAGAAAAAAAAAACAGCACACAAGTACAGCAACATCAACCATATTACAATTACGAAACAACAGATTTGTGTATACGTAACTTAGTTGACAGTCGCATGTAAATTTTCCAAAAAGCGGGATAATTGGTTTTTGGCAAGTCCTGCTTTTGCCTGTGAGTATCAGGGTTTCAACCAGCTCTTTGAGTGAGGGATATTCAGCAGATGTATTCTTTGCCTTGGGGGATCTGCCAAGAGTATTTAACAGTTTTCCAAAAAAAGACAGGACAAATATAGTCACATTGTCATACAGAAGAAAAGCCTGATTGCACAGGCAAAAAATCATTTTCTACACGATTCTTCTATTTGCCAAACACAAACACGTCATTCATGATCGATCACTGATATGACCTTTAAATATTTCCACTATGATGCCAGAACTGGCCATTATGTAGCATAATGAATAATCTATATTGCAATTAAAATGAAAGGATGATGAGATGAAGTGACAGTTTGTGGGTGAGGGAAAGGCCTGCACAGAAAGAATAATTGTGTTGTGAAATGCGTCATTCACACTGTGGAAACTCCAAAGTCCACCGATTCATTTTCCTCCTCCATCTCAACAATAGCAGATGATTTCAAGTATAGACTGGATCAACTTGATATTCAATAGAACAAATAAACACCTGTAAGGTGTGAAAGCAGGCAGCTGTGGAGAAGGCTGTTGATGATAAAGATCGGTGACAGCGCTTTAGTTTGAAGCTCCTCGGTCTGAAAGTGTACGGAAAACAGTGAAGTAACGTGTTACCTCAAATCATATTTGAATACATCCAGGATATCTACCCTGATTAAGAAGATCTGCCAGATTTTTTGCAAAATTGCTTTTGGTCAGTCGGGCTAACACAAAAATAACATTTATCTGCATTGACCTACTGATGTAACTAACATTTGCATTATAACTGTTGGAATTCCTAAGCTTCATGACTACAATGCAGTCCTCAGACACAGTTATCTCCAATGAGCTGCAAGTGAAGTGCTGATGGGACACAGGTGGATCCTTCCATGTCGGTTCTCTGCACAGGCGGTCTTAGAGAGGAGGATAAAGTTTAAACTAAGGTCCATCCTGAGCTCCTGCTGGTCAACAGCAACAGATTCATACCTCCAAAGAACAGCACTGAGTCACATTCTTCATTCCTGTGGCATCACTCTATAGCGCTTCCCTGTAAATCACTTTATTTTTACTGCCAAGCCATTCGCCATGTAAATGAGAATGAGGAGTTTTAAAACACCAGTCACCATATACTCACAAATTTGTATTGACGAAGTGGAGCAAGTCTCTGTGGATGCTCTACAGATTTTAGTGTATCACCACAAAAACGGGACTTGGAGACCGAAATTTACCTTGTTTAAGACTGTTTACTGATTTTTTGGGTTTTTCTCTGTTAAAAGCACCTAGAAATGACTGTGTTGTGTTTGGTGCAATATAAATAAAGTTGAATTGAATTGCAAGTACCCAGCACTGCAGCATTTTTTAAGGACCAAGTGAATTACTTCACTTTCTTAAAAACATTAATAATAACAACTTGCAGCAGTATATGTATGCACCACCAGGTATTCGTCAGTGTCTGAATGGCTTACTGAATGGTACATTATTCTTCACAATAGTGATAATGTATTGTGATCATACAGTGCCGCCACTTAATGTGGCAAGATGAAGAACATTATTCGAAGCAATTTAGTTGGTTTGCATGCATGCTTAGTAAAATAAACAAAACATTGTAAACAATTTCAAAATACTTCGATCAATATCAGTTTACTACTGCTCAAAAGAAAATCCTGCTGTGATGCCTGAGTCACCAGTGGCAGCACATACACTTTAAAATGCAATCAAAGAGGCCACAATTAAGTTCAATTACAATGTGTGGGTCAGTCTAACCTATTTCAACCACATAATAACACCAATTAGCCATTTGTAAACTGCCCTAATCAACACTGACAATCACAGGAAGATATATGTGCTAACGTGCTGTGAGAGTAAATGTACCTGTGCCTCTCCACTAACGGCTACACTCACAGATCAATGCGTTTCCACATTTAAACATGGACTGTGCACCAGATCGATGGATCCTTGTGTTTTGGTTGGAATGAGTTATATGGATGACCAATGTTATTGTACATTTCACGCATGGAGTGATAGACCGACAGTAAGACTAAGAAACAGGCATGTGAGAAGAACTGAGGGGATTTGAAGGTGTTTGACATGATGAAGACATGAATGGAGATGAAAAAAAAGGAGGGACAGCTGACATCTTTAGAACTGCACATATAGCATAAAGGTTCACTTAAGAAAGCTGTACAAATAAAAAAAAAAAACTGAAAAAGCTACAAGACAATGGAAATACCCCTGCCAGCAGGGTTTTTGTTTGTTCACAGTAATGTTGTCAAAGCAGAATTCCCAGATGGTTTAGATCTTTCATTAACAAGATTCCGCCTCACACAGTCGAAGAGAAGATCCTACATCTTGTACAACATTTGCATTTCAATCCATTAGCTGAATGCCTTTTTTGCTTATAAATCACTCCATAGAACAGTATGTTGCTGCTCTAATACATGCAGAAATACCCACATCCTCTTGGCAAACAATTTCTGTCATTCAGCTTGAGATCAGCCCAAATGCATGTTTGCACATTTCACAGAGGTCATTCACTTAAAACAGCTTAAAAGTGTAATCGGTTCTCTGCACAGGGAAAGAAACTCAATGTTGTACCTTTGAAAGGAGCACATGCTGTGGACACAGCATTGTAAATCTTGTAAAATGGAAACTTAAAATGACAATTCACTGACCGGGTTGAAGAGCTATAGACATTCTGCTGTGAGAGATAGGCTTGTTTTAAAGAACAATAACACAAGATTAGGACAGAATCCACCTGGCAATCCAGCGGCCAATGAGTACTTTCTTGTGGGGGTCTGAGAAAGTCCTGACTGACATTTATGGGGCACTTCTGGAAAATATGTGGACCAAACATGCTTAATGTAAATTAGTGTCACTGCTGACTGACAGGGAAAATAAAGAACAAAATAAATCGAGAAATGTCAGCTTAAAAAGTATATCAAACACCCAGCATAGTGCTTGGCTGTATGATTAAAATAGAGTGGACAGGTGTGTGAGGTTGTCAGGTTCAGGAATACTGATTTGAGTCACACAGAACTTGTCTTCTAAGATCAAATGAACAAAAACAGACCCTTCAAAAATCTACTTGACCGTCTGAAAACACACGTTCATTCTCAAGCACAAATACCCTTTTCGAAATGAGGACGTAGAAAGAGTTCATCTTCATTTATGGAATCTAAAAACGCTTTCTGATTACCTCTTGCCCTCCTCAGTGCTCCGCCGCACGTGGGGACAAAGGGAATCCCCCGCGCCTCGCACGCGCTGTTTTCTGAAGGGGGTGCGCGCAGCTGTCAGCTCATGAAAATAATGATTAGATTCCGTTCTGGAGAGGCTTTTCGGCGTCCTCTGCTGGAATATGTTTCCAAATCCAGACTCTCCGGTCGTTTTTTGTTGTTGTTTTTCTTCTTCTTCTTCAATCTCTTGCTTTAGTATTCACATGATTAAAGGTGTCCACTTTCACCAAGACTGAAACAAAAAAATTAACGAAAACTGGCGCGTTAACACGAGTTATCTTCTGTCCCAGGTCCACATCGCGTCTGCTCCGCTTCCCAGACCGAGGAGGGTTTTATGTCTGAGCAGGGGGTGAAGGATATCGCTTGTAATATTCATGTGAAAGTCGATGCTCCCCTCCGA
>OMNM01049509.1:0-11866 GCA_900302745.1 Parablennius parvicornis | reverse complement strand
AGGAGCAGAGGGAGGAGGAGGAGCAGGGGGAGGAGGAGGAGGAGCAGGAGGGGCAGGAGGAGGAGGAGGAGGAGGAGGAGGGGCAGGAGGAAGAGGAGGAGGGAAGGATGTATTCTCACTGTATTTCTTCAATGATTTTGTCTAAAAATAGTGACGCTGGACTGAGTTGTTGCGTGTTTGTGAACACAGTGAACCAATGGTGGACGTACGGAGACGTAGAAACAAAGAGCAAACCAAGTCATGAGAGGAGATATGTGTATGCATATTTGTACATATAAGGAGAGAAAAACACAATCAGATTTAAACTCAGATTTAAACTGAGCAGTGAGTTCATGGATGGATGGACGGATCTAATTGAAAAAATATAAATTTCATTGAATACCTATTAATTGAATCTAATTTAATATTGCTTAACTGTAATTTAATTTCTTTAGCAAACTTGATTTAAGTCAATTTGTAACATTTTAATTCAATTTCCTTAACTTGATTTTAATTTAATCTAATTTACATTAATTGAATCACATTTAGTTCAGTTTAATCTAATTTGATTTACTTTGTTATCCTTTAATTTAATCTAATCTAATCCGATTAAATTCAATTAAATTTTAACAATGGAAATGTCATGACCTTTTGATTAGCTAAAGGTCATGACATTTCCCTTAATCTTTTATAAAAGAAACCATGATGAAAGCAAATAGGTAGACACACATATGAATTTATTTTGAGTAAAAAAAGCGAAAAAATTGAAATACTAGAGAAACCTTACAGTGAAAAATCTCAAGTGTGACAGTTCTGACAGTGGCAGACAAGATGTAAACTCACCAGGTATTTCCAATGAGAACAATCTGACAAGCATTGAGAGAAAAAGAAATAAAAGAGGGGAAGTTGTGCTGCTTATTGGCCGTGGGTCCCAACAGCCATTGACAATAGTATAAAGTGAAAGTAGTGGTTAAAACTTCAAGTGCAGGCTTTTTATGTGTGGAGTTTGCATGTTCTCCCCGTGTATAATCCAATTTCCTCCCACTTATACTGCACCTTTCCTTCTACTTCGGTACCAAAGTGTTGTTGTTAATCACTTCCACACGTTAGAATCAAACCCACAGACTTTGAAATCGAAGGAGAAGCCGTTCAACCAACAGAGACACAGCCGCAGGTGTGAATGTGAGCATTTTTGTGTGTCAGCCTCTTGTGTTTGCCCTGTGACGGTGACCCGTCCAGGATGCACTCTACCTTCACCCATTGTTAGCCGGGATCCCCTCCAGCGCCCTGCTACGCTGAGCTGGAGAAAGAGGCATACAGAAGATGGATGGATATTTAGATGTTAGGTCAGTGTGAGCCAGGAAATCCGGAATTCAACCAAAAATTACTGCTGAGACAAAGCATGTGGTGACGGGAGAGTCGTGGGCAGTAACAATGTGGTTTAAAGCTCTGTGGGAGGGGCCTCATCATCCAACATTTAAAAAACCCCTGCAAGAAGAACAGATGCTAGAGCAGCTGGATAAGAAAACAATACAAATAGTAGATGACATAACATGAATCAGATGATTTAAAAACGTGGATGGTGTAGTGCGGGGGTGTCAAACATGTTTTAGTTCAGGGCCAACATGCAGCCAAAGTTTATCTTGAGAGGGCCGGACCAATAAAATACTGTCACGACAACCTTTTTAATTAAACAAAGATTTTTTGTTGTTGTGGCGCAGAATACGCAAATCATTAAAACTGGCTTTATGTTGAGATTGGAGTCACTTTCTGTAGTAATTGTTTGGTCTTGTGAAATATAGACATTTTCATCACCTTTCTTTTCAAAAAAACAATGAAACGTCCCATAATAATGTCTTCTATAACTGCTGCATCATGCTTGTTGTTGTTTTTTTGACAGCATGGCGTTGAGGCCAAGACCTGATTATACGATAATGTTTCATGTGAAAATGCATAATGTTCTTGTTTTTGTGTCAGAAAAGTTTTGTGTTCATGCAGCAGCATTCTGAAAATGATGTTCGTTTACACAGCAAAGGCAGAAATGCTGAAAGGATGCTATTTTCATGATGAGCCACTGGCGGGTGCTGTTGTTACCTTCGCCACTGAAAGTTTTGGCGAGATGGTTATGTGGTCATGTGCATGTATTTATTTATTCGTTTGTACGTATTTTACCAACTTTTCGCGAAAACTACTCACCTGAATTGCATGAAGTTTTCCAAGATGGTTCGTCATCATCCAAGGGCCAGTCTATTCGATTTTGGTACAGTAATGACCAATGTTTTCGAATAAATCCCAAAAAACTGTGAAAAAATTTCCCACACAAAGCAGATGAGAGAGGCACTTCACTGAGGAAATCAATAGGAGATCAGCATCTGTTGCCATGGAGACGCTCCTTGCTCAGTGTTTCACACAGCGATGTTGCGACCTGACCTACCTTGTTAGCATCAATATGAGCTAACGGCTAATATGCTATCAATCCTAACGCAGTTCCGCAATCAAATGTGGCGTTGGCGAAGGTCTGCGCTCTACCGAGTGTTCGTTCTGTTTAATTTATTCGTTTGTATGTATTTTACCAACTGTTCGCAAAAACTATTAAATCGGAATGTATGAACAGTTCGAGGATGATTTGTCATCATCGACGGACCAAATCATTAGATTTTGGGAGCGTAACATCCTGGGAACGTAACATAGTTTTGATGTTTCTGTTCAGGCTGGTATGAAAAGTGAAGCCCAGCACTATTTCTCTCAACGACTCCGGCTTAAAAACAAAGTATGATAAGTAGAGATCTGAGGTTTATTATGATAAAACAGAGTAGTGAGCAGAGATGTGCAGCCGTATCCCAGTGCAGTGTTAAAAATGTGTAAGAAAGCCATATATTACGCTCCGCTTGTCATTTTAGTAACTCTCACTGCGTATTAAATATTGACTGTGCTGCTGAGTGATTATTCATTTATTCAGCACGTACAGTTTGTGCTCCTCAATGCACAGGAGGCGGCCATCTTTGTTCTCCTCATCAACTTAAACAGGACTCGTGCAGTCTGCTTAGACTTTACAACAATAGAACAATAAGAAAATAGATCTATCTACTTGTGCATGTGCAGAAGAAGTATTTATCATGGCTGTGATGCACATGCACAAAAGCAGCATCTCCATGAGGACGGAGCCCAATCGTTTCTAAACAGTTGCCTTATCCAACTTTTTTTAATGGAGTCTTGGACGTCTTGGACGTCTTCTTGCGTCAACGGTATCATTGGATTCCGGTGTGTTCCCTGCACTTCCACTACACCCGGAAAACGATAAAAGGCCAAACACCAGAAGTTGTCACGTAACATATTGTTGAATATCTTAAAACAACTCTTTAAGGAGAGAAAGAATACCTACATTTTAATTTGTTTTGGCATGACACAAGGCAAAATAATTTTAACTTAACCAGCTGGTGTAAACGGGCCCTTAGACTTTGAGTAGTTTTGAGAAGAGTGAACAAGAATTTAAGCAATGTAGCATTAGCTCTCAGTACATAAGCTTTGTCATGCAGCATCTTTTTTAAAACAATGATGAAACTGTTGTGACGAGTGGCTGAAAAAGCAGAAAAGAGTTAGAAATCAAGCATGAGTCACTGTGGCTCTGAACCTTTTATGCTCAAAGATGTCACTGTATCCTCATGGCCAAAGATAGCTTTGTACACATGTACCGCACAAAATATATCTTATTTATATGTCTCCTCACTTGAATTTTAAAAAAAAACCTCTTCAGGTTGTTTTGGCCTAAAATTCCAGGCTTGGTCCTCCTACTAAGCGCTGGCATGGAGCGCTTATGTAATGGAAGATGTATTTTTGTTTTTGGATTGAATTTATATGACGGAGTCTGCTGTCTCTGAGTAATAGAGAATAAAATAAATACTACTGTGTTTTGGAGATGACTGTTTCCCTGCATTAACAATATGACCACTTTTCTAATCATCTCTAATTTCTTTTGACAGATAAGGTTAAACCGTAACAGAGCAATCATCACGTGTTGAGAAAAACTTGATTTATGACTTTTTAAAAAGACTGAGATACAAAAAAGTAAAATTTTTGAAGTGAGTACAGATCGTTTTACCGTTTTCGTTTCAGAAAACTTTCAAATTCACACAGAAATGTTTTGAAACGTATGATCTGTCGCCACAGAAACGGCGGAAAACAATGTAGTTAAACACACCAGGCCACGAGTTGGCGCTGTTGGTTGTTTTATTAATGAAACCACACAAACGTGCATGTAGAGAACGACCAAGCTGGATCGTTATTACAGCGACTGTCAACCATAAAACTACCAAGTCCCAGGAGAACATGGACTGGGAGTCATGACACTGTGGAGGAAAACACATTGTTCATCTAATGAGCATGTGCAGAAGAACAATTTACGAGGGTCACGGTGTGCATACGCAGTAACAATGTTGATAGAAAAGTGCACTTTCGCTGGTTTCCATGGAGACGGACCGTTTTAAAAACGTATTTTCAGTGGCTCCGAGAACCGTTGCCATGTAAACAGACTCCCAAAATGCACCGAAAATTTGGCATTATCACTTGAAAAAGGGGAGAATACAGTGCCAAGGATGTGAGACTGGCATTTAAAAAAAATTTAATATGCAATGCCTATTTTTGAAGTACAACTGTCCATAAAATTGTCTTTTCAAATATCCTGCAAGGAAAAACTGGAGTCAAACAGATTATGAGGAGAATCTTCCTACGGTAATATCCAGGTCACTTGATGAAACTGAAGCCGTAAAATATTTAGATATTCCACTAGATAGATACGGCACTTTGTTTTCATACAAAGCTCAACTAAATTAAACAATGCGCTTGTAAGATTAGACAGTTTTGTCACCAATAAATCTGCTTGACAGGAGGAAAAGGGAATAATATAATGTTTAAGAGGTATTATGATTCACAGGAAAGACGGTCTGTTCCAGTGACTAACACTTCATTGTATCTAGCAGATAATCCAGACACTTCAGGACCATTAAATCAGACACCCCCCCCCTCTTTTTTCTGCCCCCACACAAACACCTGACAGAAACGAGACTGTATAGTTCAGAGGCTCTGGATAAGCCTCATGTTTTATTTGCGAAAAGCGGCCCCATTGTCCCATAAGTCACCTCGCACAGCACTCTTCTGCTTCACGCCACACTGAGCCTGTCCACACGCGTTAGCCTCACCCGCTGCTAAAGCACTTAGCTTGTGTTCTCCGTGTCCTCTGTGGTACGGCCAAACATCCATTTGGAGGCTCGAGGAAACTTTGAGGCTTTTCACCCACTCGCTGTGCGAGAGAGGCGCATTTGTGACGTCTCCCGAACACTTTGTCCAATAAATAGCCCTCTTCATGAATACGTTAATGCTAATCAACAGATCCGCACGTAGACACACTTTCAGCTAAAACAAGGCCGTCGTTGAGGCTCGTTCGACTCTTTTAGTGAAGTAGGACCGGAAAACAGTGTGAGGCCCCGTTTTTACACGACAATGTTTCAAGTGAAAACGCCTCGTTTATGCGTTTTCGTTTTATGTCTCTTTATAAGGAAATGGCAGAAACGCTGGAAATGATGTCGTTTTCATGTAGGACCACTTGTGGGTGCTGTTGTTTGTTTTCGTAATGAAACCACACACACATACATACAGAGAACAATACGTAATAAATGCGGCTGAGGCTCGGTTGGTAGAGCGGGTCGTCTGACGTTGTGATTGTGATTAACAGTGTAAAGCTCTTTGGCAACTGCTCAAATGGTGGATAAGCACTATATAAGAGAAAATCATTTACATTAACAATGGCAAGTACACACACACTCATATATACACACGACCAAGTTGGATTGTCATTCTGAGTGACTCTCCACTATAAAACTAGCAAGTCCCAGGAGAACATGGACAGAGTCATGACACTCTGGAGACAAACGTTGTTGTTATTGTCCATCTACTGAGCATGTACAGAAGAACTATTTCCTACGGCCGTAGTGCACGTGCATAGTAACAACATTTCCACCATCTACGTGGAGTCCGAGCCTGAGGGTTTTCCCCTATTTACACGATGACAGAGTCGGAGCGTTGTCAAAAAGTTCCACTTTGGGAGCCGTTCTCAATATTATCAGTGGTTCTCAGCACTGTTGTCACGTCACTGGACCTCTAAAAGACAACAAGAGGTTTGCGTTTTCACTTCAAAACGTATAAACGGGGGCTTAGCCGGTGGTAGCAGCATTTATCCATTTAGTTGTCACATTGGTGAGACATTCTCACGCCTGCTGACAGCCAGAAAGGACAGACGGAGGGCGAAGAAGAAGCTTCAGCCGGTGGAAATCAATCAACCTCCCCATATTTCAAACATTTCCTCACTTTTAGCGTCATCGTTACAAAGACATTCAAACGCTGAGGTGCCGCCATGTATGTTACAATTTCACACAGAAAAGGCTGAAGAAATTGATTTTAATGGCACCGCAGAGGGTGAGAGAAGAGAAGAGAAGAGCTTAATGATTTGCTTTCGTCTGAAGTCACCCCACCGGTCCGAAGCGGCCGCTACAGCTGCCATCTTGCATCAGATTTTAGTTGTTGACATCGATGTGAAGAGGACATTTTCACAGGTGGCATATTTTTAATAGATTGAGAACACGCAACGGAGGAGGTAAACAAGCAGTGTCGTTGGCGGGTGACTGATTTGATTCACGGAAATGTTCTTGCCGTTGATCTGTCGAGCATGTCATTTTAAAATTTTCAGCTCCCTCATCTGCCACTAAGAATATTTACAAAGCCTTTTCTTGACACACACTTTGGAAGGGAGTTGAATCTGCACCACAGTATGTAAAAGTGTGTCCCTGTAAAGGCTGTTAAGGGTGTAAAGGCCTCACTGAAGAGGAGGTGATCTTGTCTCCAGAGGATTTCCACACAAGGTGTGACTCCTTTTGCTGACCAGCAATAAAAATAACTGGAGGAGGACACTGCATGGGAAAAATGAGACTTCATGATGGAGTCAGCTTCTTTTCATCCACCCATACTCTCACCTATCAATATTCTACACTGCTTTGCTGGACTTCGGAGGAAAACCAATGCACAGGGAGAACATGCAAACCCATTTAGAAAGGCATTTAAAACCTCATATCGCAAAAAAAAAAAATACAAGTTGCCACCCTGGTAAGAATGGTGTCATAGCAGGAACATGGATCATGTAGCACAAAGTGCACAGACACGATGTAAACAACAAAATCCAACTGTACTGTGTTTGCCCCTGTAGCTGTCAACAAACGGCTGAATAAACTCCAAAATTTTCATCAATAATATTATTAAAAAGAGCAACATGCATGCACCATAACTTTATTACTTGATTAGTCAGTCATTTCTGAAGTGTTTACAATCTATATTGAATTTACTTTTTGTAGTATATAGACTGAAAGAAAAATGCTCTTCAGCCTGAATACATGACAAAGTGACTATCAAAGAGAATATTGAATAAATATGTAACTGGTTTATATTTTATTTAGGGGAACACAGAAGGTACATTTGGTATGGTGAGTCTATCTGATGTGGCTTGTCCTCATACAATCTTCCCTTTTCAGATAAGACGCTTCCCTACTTTCCGCCTTGCACTTCTGCAGACCGCCGTGGCCTTACACACAGACCGCAAAAACTACGCACACGATTCCATTCATACTAGATTTCACGTCAGCCTGCGTTTCGAAGTGTAACATAACGATCAGAAAACACTTCCCCATCGGGCGAGCGGCGCTCTCCTCCGTTCCTAAAGTTTTTCATAGTTTACTCCGGGAGTTCTGAGGTTTCCAAATGACATTATAGTCTTATTAAATTGCGATTGTACTCAAGCACAATGTGCTCGGCAGTCGGTGAGTTCAGTCCACTCGGTCAGAAACACTGAGCTGCGTGAGGTCAAATGCAGAAGGGTTTGCACTGACCCTTGAGCACAGAGGTGGACGACAATTTTTATTTGACACGGACCAATGTGGAAATTAGGAATTGCACATTTAATCTGACCTTACCTAAAATCTAGAACTAGATTGTCCACATAAATAACATGAGCTTCATAGTATCGTGAAAAATACACAGCAATATTTAAGAACTGTTGTGACAAACTAGTGAATCTTGGTTGGCAGTACTGATGAAGTCCTGGGGAATGAAGTACATATGTAGGGGGAAAGCTCTATTGGTCAGGTGGTTTCTGGATAATCTAGAATCTCGTCTAGAAGAAGTGTTGCAGGGCGGCTCCTGTCAGCAATGATAAGATATGAGAGCCCAAAAGAAATGTAAGATAGTGTTTGGGAATCTATAAAAAGCAGAACTTTCACTACTTACATTACCAGAAGACTTGACACAACAGTAAGTTAAATCTGAGGTTAAATCTGTGGCCCCATTGTGGATCTATGCAAGTACTCACCTCTGTTCTGGCTTTGTGTTGGTCTCCACACACTCCCACAGGAGATCCAGCTTTCCAGATGCTCCATTTCCTCCAGAAGCATGTCACAGCCGTCGTCTTTGTCTGTTCCCGCTGTGCAGCAGAGGGGTGAAAAACACAAGAAGTGTTTAAGCTATCAGTCATACCATCCACCGAAACAATAAGCCGAAAGGGTGCGAGTGTTAGATTGTTGTAAACATTTATTTTGTTCACTTTTTACGCAACGGCCAAAATCTACAATCATGATTACATTGTTGGGTACCGTTGGATAATTTCACAATGGCCTGTCTGTGCCACAAAACTTTCAGCTCCCTGATAAGGAGCGAGGGACTGTGGACTGGCCTCCACGCTACAATCAAACACACTTCAAATAAGAGTCAACCTTGAGTCCCACCAAAGCCCCGCAGAGAGAAAAGAAAGCCCCTTGAATTTGTTTAATAAAGCTGCAGCAGTCATTACGTCACATTACGGATTTAATCCTATGAAGGCTTAATGTCAATCTACAGTGATGCTCCACGCATCTTTTATACGCCTTTATTCCACTCATGGTCGCAGGGCTCTGAGGTCACAAAGGGCAAAGGCAGTTCACACGGAGAGACAAGCTGTCACCTATTCACCCCGACAAGCAATTGAGTCACCTTAGAGGCACGTGTTTGGACTGTGGGAGAAAGACGGATTACCTGCAGCAACGAAAACCAAGCACTGGGGAAACACGGAGTTTCCACACGAAAAAGCCTTGAACTCAGGATGGATCAGACGAGAACAAGGCAAGTTTATTTCTGTTTTATATCCTCGAAAATGTGCATCACGTTGACGAGATTTAACGTACATATAAAGAGAAAACTGAAAGTAAAACATTCACAACTCAACGGTGAATAATTGATGTGACTTTAGTACATTTATGTTAAAATGTGAAGTATTGTGTATTATTCACAGAAATAGGTTCACAGTTTTTGCCATTTTTTTGCATTTTCCTCTCAGATGATTTTGGCTTTTACACCGCAAATGACAGAAACACTGAAAACGATAACATTTTGCCTTGAAACACTGTTGTATAAACATTATAGAAAGTTGTTGATAAAGGTTGAATCAGAAAAACTGGAACACTTTCTTTTAAAAAAATAATGTTCCAAAAGTTTTTACCAGCTGACCGTGAGATTGTTTCATACACATTGTTCTTAGTCCAGAAATAAAAACAAAGCTTTTCTTTCTGCTCTCATTGTCTTTCTCAGATTAACTTTCTTGGAGCTGTCAGTACAGAGCTGATGTTCTTGATCTCATAATACAGTGTAACTAACCTAATATGAGAGTATTTCCTACAGCAGTGAAAGACTCCCACTCGAAGCATTCCTAACAAGAGGAAATGATGAAGAAATGACCCACTGGGACCATTTAAATAGTAATTTTCTCATGAAGTCAAACTAGGAGATAAAAAAGAGAGTCCTCTGAGAGTTTCCCCAACATGGGAAAAACATGGAGAAAAAAAATAAAATTCTGAAAGAAATTCGAGGAGAGAGAGGGAGAGGAGCGGAAAAGAAAGTTCATGCGTAAAAATCAAAAACTAACAATACTAATCACTTAATTTTTCTCAATAGAGAGTTCATGAAGTGAAGTGAAACTGTGACCCAGCTGGAAAACAAACACTTTCACAACATCCTCCCTCAGAAGTGGGGCCTGCAACTTCCTGTTTGTGTATGGAGCATGGGACGCAAAGGGTTATGCTATTTAAACCAAAGGGCAGCAGCTTCCCAGCTTGCAGAGGCTGGTGGGATCCGAGAGTCCGCTGCCAGCCTCTGAAGCGGGAGGGAGAGCCGGCTGGGAAAAACCAGAAAGCAGGAAAAACGAGGGGAAACAGGCTGATGATGGATAAAAAGGGGGGGATTAAAAGGCGGGAATGCAGCTGAAACTTCTGCACAGTGTTAGAAGAGTTTGATATTCTTCCATTCACACGTCCATCCACCGCTATGCTCTCTCCTCTTTATCCAAGTGGATGAACAACAGTAGAGTTGGCATTAAAGTTTCACCAAGCTGTAACGTGATGGATCATTATCAGCACTGAGGCTCCATTTACACTGAAAACGCAGCTTTTTGAAAACAGCTCCCGAGGTTGATGAACATGAAACTCATCCAAAATAAAAACACAAAAGCAATGTATCGCCAAGTGACATACCTTTGAATATCTTGAAACAACTCATCAAGGAGAGAAAAAGCACCTGTAATTGACTTTGAACATCATTGTATTCCGTCATGATAAAAGGCAAAATAATTCTGACTGTATCAGCTCTCTACAATAATTTAAAAAAAAAAAGAAGAAGAAGATATTTCTCTCCGTAATAGGCTGCTGTGATCTTTTCTGAACATGTGCAGTTTGGCTGCTGCCAGGAAAAGGACATAAAAATAATAAATCAACAAATTCCTGTTTGATAAGGGTCCATTTGCCGAAGGAGTTCAACAAGTTGTTGAAATAGAAGATTGGAACGTAAATGCTGTTAAAGAGCAGCATTTTCAAACTTTTTTTCCTTTTTCTTTTGACAGAGAGAGAAATCAGAGCTCAGAGGTGAACTGTCCAAACATCACAGGTTTTGTAATGTTCAAAAAGTGGAGTCGCTGTGTGGCTTGAATTTCACTCAGCAACAAGCCTGACTCTGTCCAGGTATCTAAAAATGCTTGATAGTACTAATAAAGCTTTATGAGGAGGAATATTTGAGCATTTGCAGCATTTTCTAATTAAGTTGCTATAGGTTTAGACAGCTAGTAGAAACTTTAATGTACTTTATCTCCTCTGTTCACACTCCCTTTATGTGTCTTTCTCTTATAATTGGCAAAATTGAGTCCTGGAGTCTAAACTAGTAATTCCATCGAAAATCAAGAATGTATTTTGTTTTTACTGGAATAAAGAGAACTTTTTGGAGACGTTCTTCGCCCCCCAAAAAATAAATAAATAAAATGAAACTCACTGGGGGAAATCGTTAATTTCTGTGGAAACACAGACGTCAGCGACAAACCTTGCAGACGGAGGAAAGACGTGCGTAACTGGATCATTTCGTTGCTTCCTCAATCCAAGATTCCCGATCTGTAAATAAAGCAGAGCCATTTAAAAAGGAAAAAAAAAAAAAAAAAAAAAAACATGGGTCAGAAGATAATTAATACAGTAGAAAGAGTACGAGAAGGCTTGAATCATCAAGCAGTGTGTTTAAATCTGACAGCCTAATGTGCAGTTCTAATATTTAAACTAGTTTTGAGGAGTGTGTAGATGTTCAACCAGGGTTTCTAACAACAGGAAGGCCTTCAGATTACAATCAGACCCGCCTGAGTCTGTAACACCCACCGCCTGCAGGCACTTTCTGTGGCAACATCACAGGGCAGACCATCTTCTTCTTCACCTCATTCAAACTGTGTTTTTCCAAGATATGATCAAGGGCTTGTTTTTTTTTTTTTTTTTTTTAGGGGGGGGGGGGGGGG
>OMNM01049508.1:0-10542 GCA_900302745.1 Parablennius parvicornis | reverse complement strand
TTTATGGTAAAAGTATGTCATGTTTATTAGTCATCCAGTTTACGCACACAGCTGTATCTTCAAGGGTTGTTTTGTTGGGGTGTGTTCACACTTGTCAAATGAAGCCTGGTGCAATTACACTGTTGTTAAAAGTCTTCTTGTGGGAATGTGAATGCTGCCATCCACACAGCTAAATCAAAAAAGAACTTGGTTTGCTTCTAAATGATAAGAGTCTGAGATGTGGATAATAAACCAGAGTAACACAATGAGTACGTTTAGTTCTGCACAGTTACGAAAGTTATATTGCTTGATGCGTAATATTAATTACATCATCTGTGCAGTATGTGTTGATATGAAGCTAAAATGCCAGCGTGACCACACAGCAGATCAGACTCGACGGTTTATCCATCAGAAGCGGTTAGTACAGTTTCATGGCAGCATAAAAACATGAATCCATTGAGAGATATTGTACTTGCCAGGTTCTGTCCTGCTTAGAATGACATTTTTAAAAGGGTTTGCTGACGGGAACCTTGTCATAGGATTATGTTTTAAATCCAAATTGCTTTCAGTTCTTTCTTTCCCATATTGACACCGTACAAGTCGACATTTTCCATTAGCAAGTAACATTTTAGATATTAAATTGAATCTCGCCTTCTTAAAAACTTTTTGGGTACCCTGTAACTCACTTTGAGTCCATTTCACAAGGCCCTTGGAACAACTTCTTCACGAAAACCCACTGACTTATTCTGTCTGTATTTTCAAGTCTGCATGCAATTATGATTCTCGCGTGAACCGCATTCATTGTGGTCAAGCCAGGGAATGAGAACAGATGTTAGAATAAGCTAGCATGTAAGCACTTTCTCCATTGGGAGAAGTGCCTGCCATGAAGGAATCCCTTTCAACATCAAAAGAAAAAAAAAAACCTTATACAACAATTGTCTACTGCTAATTCTCTGTTAGCCCCTGATTTAACATGAAAATGTCCATGGGATGACTACAAAGCAGGGGGTGAAATGCATCTCAGTCATGCAAATACACCTCCTTTCTTTTCCCATACTGTGTTATCCACTGCCATTCAGAGAAAATGGGATGAAAAGTTAACATGTAAAGGCACCTACCGGTTCCCTCTACTTGCACGCTGGTTTAACATTAACGTCTCCGTTGGCTTTCAGAGGTAATACACGTTGCGTATAGACTCATAAACATGTTGACATGTTTTGCTTGTTGATCCTAAAAAAGTCATTTTGAGAGGATATCCCTTGGAATTCAGTTTCATAATGAAACAGAGAGACCCTTGCCTGAAGAGGCTAAAAGATATTTAATATAACAATACCCAAATGTGCACTCTCAAACCAGACAGGCTTATTATAATAACCTCTTCATTGCAGATTTTAAGTGAATTTGTGCATGCACACTGGCACTTTATTCAAATAGTGTGTCCAATATAAAGGTTGTGGCACAATACCAATGTCTTCTAATACAAAGCTAGAGTTGATTTGCTTTCCCACCGCAGCCAGTGCATGCAGTGGCCAAGAGCCGAGCTCGTATGAAAGTCTGATGGGGAGATTGAGTTATCATCTGCTCGCAGCTGCCAGGGGCAGGCGAGGGCCACACAGCAAGGTTATCTGTCCATCTCCTGCCCTTGAGACCCTCTCTGGACGCGTGGACCTTTGCCAGCTCGGTCCATATGACTGTCATGCCTCAGCAGCCTCTCCTAGACGACCACGTTCAGCCCCGCTGCTGAGGTGCTGGGATATGATGGCGGCGTGGAGTGATGGGGAGAAGGAAGGACTCTACAGAAGAAGCCTTTGTACAGGACAAAATGGGCAGATTAGCATTTAGGCTGAGGAGGAAAATGGAAATGGCTTTGTAAGGCTCTGATCCTATTTCAATGGAAGCAGCCTTTTACAGTAGAGTTGGAAGGGGGGTCCTTTCATGGCCTATAATCAGTCATGTAGCTGTAGTAGCAGGGGGCACCAGGAAGGGGCAAAGAGGGTCTGCAGTGGTTGACACGCTGCCTCCACAGAGGAAGAAGCAAAGCCCTGTAAATCCCTCTGGTCTGTGGCCCTGAGCCTTCCTCAGCTTCACCAGCCTATCAACAAACCTCCAGCACAGGGCTTTCTCACGCCACGCAGGCACCGCTTCTCCTTGTCTGCAGTCTCCTCGCCATCGTTTTTCCTTTCCTGTCACAATCTGTCTTCCTCCTGGTCCGACACTACAACTACACCCAGGAATCTTTGTTCCCTAATATCTCATCTCCAGGCTTTCCTCCTGCCTGCTCAGGTCATTTTGTTCATTTTGATGTTTGTCTGCTTCACTTCAAACCTAATTCTGTTTGCGTGTATTATCACTTTTTATATGGAGGCTCCTTTCCCTATCCTGTACCCAGACATTATTTAGAAATTTCGAGTATCATCCTGTACCCAGACATTATTTAGAAATTTTAGAGTATCATCCTTTCATTGTCTACTCTACCGCTATATCTAAAATAGGCCCCATTTACAGGATGTTTTCAAGTGAAAACTAAAAGCTTTCATAGCATTTTGGCGGTCTGTTTCCATGACACCGGTGCTCAGATCCACTGAAAACACAACTTTTTGAAAACAGTCTGTCTCTAAGGAAATGTCTAAAAACACAACAGTGCCAACCCATGGCCTGGCATGTTAACTACATTGTTTTCAGTGTTTCTGTTTTTTTTTTTGGTGTAAACTGACATGTCTTTCTAAACCTTTCGGTATAAATGTGGAACTTTTCTGAAGTGAAAACGCAAAAAGATGCTTTTTCATTTGGATTGCTCACACTGGAGTCATATGGGACCTAAATACACCTAAATGTTGTCTTGCATTCCTGTAACCAATAAAGTTGATTTTGATCTGCAGAAATGCATGTTGGAACAGATTAAATCAAATTGCAAGTAACTCTTAAGGGAACTGCCGAAAAACATTGGTAATGGGAAATGAGCACATTTTCACTTAATGTGCTTTCATAACTTATCCACAATGAAAATTGACTTTTTGCTGCTTTTTTCCCCAGCCATTTGGCTGTATTTGATACTCAGAGTAAATAATCCTGGTGAGACATTACTTTGACTTTATTCATCCTGGAATCATTTTCTCACCAGTGTAATTTGAAACCGTGAGCCACACAATAGAATCCCCATAAAAATGCTGTTACAAGCCGATTGTTTATCATGCCGCAGGATTACGGTAAGTTTAAAAGTGAGGTGAGGTTTGGCCATGTGCTGATGCAGAGTGTGAATCCAGAGTGCGGCGAGTCAGTCGGTGGGATGGCCTGCCTGTCATCCTGCACAACATATTAATTTGAGCTGACAGCAGACTTTATGGGAGTCAGTCAGAGGCTGCCAGTGAATCCAAAGAGCAGGAAGAAACGCAGGCTTTTATGCTCGGGACAAAAGATCGACAGGGGATCTAAATTTAAGGTCATTGCATAACTACGGGGGACTGAGAGATGGGGGAGGGTTGGATCCACAGCCGAAGGTGTTGGAGGGAAGAGACTGTAGTCCACGTCACAGCTCTGGACGTTTTAAGCAGTTGTACTTCAGGATTAATGGTGACGCAGATAGTCACGCATCACCTAAAACAACCTTGTTTTGTTCTGTCAAAATGTGGCGTTTTGGATTCCCACTCTGGGTACTGTAGGCTGCAGTAAAACTCAGCAAAACTTTTCTGTATGACTCAATAGTTCATGTTGTTTTAATCAAGATGAACCACAGCTCTCATTTGTGGTATTAGTGATTCATTGAGACTGATGGAGGGATAACGGAGCTGATCAGAGAAAGGCTTTCATAATAACGATCCAAAAAGAACACAGCCAGGATGTATTAATATATCACGGAGTTAAATGCAATAACATAATTATCCCTCCTCGCACCCTAATAGGCGCGAGGGTTGTAATTTCCCCTCGTTTTCTCTAAGCACCATGTTACAAGTTTCTGGCATTGTTCTCACTTGCAACGCTTTGTCTTCACGGCTGCTAAACTCTTGCAAGAATGTGAAATCCCAGAGTGAAGCGACATAATAATACTGCTAAAGAGCAGCAATAACAGCAGAAGTAATCTGAGCATGTAGGGAAATGTAAGCATAGATCTTATCTGTTAGCCCTTAACAAAATTCTTGTTGTGGGGCTTTTTCGCAGATCGAGAGCAAAGGTGAGAGTGTAGATGTTGGCAACCGGTTGAACCACTCAATAGTTCGATATACTGAGGCCCCTTTTACGACAACATTTTCAAGTGAAAAAAGAAAAACTTCTTTTGTGTTTCGGGTGTTTGTTTACGTGACAATAGTGGTCCGAGCCACTGAAAACGCAACTTTCCAAAAGCATTTTGATTTCGTCCCGCGGAGAAGGCGGAAACGCTGCTACTGCACATGCAAACCAGGGCCTTAGTAAATAGTTCGTCTGCACACGTGTGAGGAGATTAACAATAACACCAGCGGCGGCCTCCGGAGTGTCATGACTCCCAGTCCACATTCTTCTGGGTCTTGATAGTTTTGTAGTTGAGAATCACCATTATAACAATCCAACTTCATATCTGTCATGTGTGTGTAATTCCATTACAAAAACAACCAACAGCAGCACCCACTAGTGGCTCAACATAAAAATAAATTGTTTTTGAATGTCTGTTGTTTCCGTGGAAAAGGACATCATTTTCAAAACTATCTAAATGGGAAACTTTACTGAAATAAAAGCGCAAAAAAGATGTGTTTTCTCTTGGAACGTCGTGGTGTAAACGGGTGCCTTTTTGGAAAAGTTTCTCTTCTCGTCAAAGATTATCAGTCTGTTAAACAGGACAGCAGCAATGAAAACGTGTTGCAATGACAGACATGCTATATTATAACATCGCCAAAGTTTCACTTTTGTTTGTGGATCTAGTTTTTAATCAAATCAAAACTTGACATGATTATTACCATTTTTGTCGTTATGGGACCGTAACGTGAACGTAAAGAGTTGATCCATTGCTGCTGAATTTAATTTATGCAGGCATGTTCAATGTATGACTGGTAATTGTCTTAGTTTTAAATAATTTTCCTTTTTTTTTTTTTTTTTTTTTTGGAGAAGTGACAGATCAGTTGTCAAACTAAAGAGTATTGAAAGGGTTATTAACTTTATAATCAAGCACAAAAAGGATGTATACATGAGAGCAGGTAAAAAAATGTAAAAGCACGTTTTAACAGCACCGTGCACATTTTGAACATTCTGTTCTTAAATACTGTTGATTTAATGGTATTACATTATGTCAGTGTTGATCTAGTGTTCTCTATGATCTCCTTTCTCAATCTGCAATGAAAATATGATCAGGGTCCTCAACTCCTCAGTTGAAACTTCCACCCCACTATATCCGAGAACTTCAAATATATGAGAAAAATGGATCAAAATAATCCTTAAAATCTAGTTTTAGAGAGTGTGGTTGTGTTTTATGTGATAAATCTTTGTTGCTCCTAAATGTTTTACATATTCATTAATGCTACTCGTCATAAAGTATCATGACCTTGATGTAATGAGACAGCTAAACCTGATGAACAACTCTACATACTGTAGAATTGGTGATCACTTACATTTCCAGCTTGTCAAGAAACGTTTGCAAATGCACACAAACAAACTCACAATATTTATTTTTCCATTAATTCATACATAGTAAATAGTTGAAAGTGCTCCCTTTTACATAATATGTTTTTTTATTCGATGACAATAATAATGAATTATTAATTACTAATAAAAATGAAGGTGTTTGGGAAACAGTCCAAATTGAAGCAGCATGCATTCAGGCATGCCTTTAACTTCCTGCCTTCACACGTCATCTAAATTAAGTGGAAGCAGATCTTTTGTCATCGTCGTGATGAGCTGTGTTATCTTCTCGGGATCACATAATGGGAATGTTAATTACCTTTAATGTGGAGTCTGTAGTGACGGTTTATTTGTGATGTCCTCAGTAAATGCAAATGCTCTGAGGCCTCGTTTACACGACAATATTCCAAGTGTAACTGCTTGGCTTTTGCATTTTTTGTTTCAGTAAAGTTTCTAGTTTACATGACAACGTAATGGGATGCAGGAAGTCAGTCATTAAAACACTACGGAAGTGGACGTTCTTCAGCTACCATGTTAAGCCAAAGTACACAGTTACATTGACGTGTTGGTGATGGAGGATATGGTTAATGAAGACTATGTTTTTTAGAAAAACATTGATTATCTGTTACATCACTGTAAACCAGCAAAACAAATAAGTATACTTGGAACAGAACTGTGAACATTGTATGTTCCAAAACAATTCAAGGAGACACGTTTCAACACATTGAAGCAAATGTTGGAATGACGAATCCTTGATGCATTCACAGTAGCAGATCTGTTTTATAACGTCGTGTAAACTTAAATGAACTTAAATGAATGTTTTTAATGTTCATACACGTGAGTAAGAACTGTTACTGTGTTTTTTTTTTTTTTTTTCTCCTCCCCTCAGCTCCACACACTAACAATCATTCACTGATGATGCAGAAAATATCCACCGCCAGTATTGGGCGATCTTATTGTAACACGCTGCCAACAATTTCCCAAACTGGAACGAATAGTGCAGGGTCCATCTCGTTGTCCCTGTTGCGGAGTTATTTAATCCCCCATATTGTCCTTTCTATTTAGTTCTCTCTCGCTGGTGCCTATTCAGCCCCTGCCAAGGTATTACTGTGTTGTAGTACTCAAACAATTCTTTCTGTCTGTTGTGTATTGCTGGCTGTTGTTACACTGTTCCATAAAAGTTATTGTGTTCGCTGCCTGGCCAAGACGAGCGTGTGTGCTAGAGGCACTGGCTGAGGGAGTGATGGAGGATCTGGTGATTGTCTTCATTTCTGGGACAGTGCAACATACGGATGGGGAACTTTGATGATTGTGAGGGCCACAGAAATGTTCTTTTCACTACCAGAAGACCAGATTGTGACCATGCACTTCTATCAGTTCAATAATTAGAATCGTAGCTGCTTATTTGTTTAAGAAAAAGAAACATATCCTAACCTGGTCTCAAATATATATTTTGAAGCATTTTAGAGTTGCGAATTGTTGAAGTCCTGTGTGTGTGTGTTTGTCAGTCCTCAACATGTCACTTTCTGTGATTAAGACTCGCACAATAAATCGTTGCGACGACTCGAATTTCTGCAGCGTGCATCATTCAGATGACTTTCACTCAGACTTGTCTTTTGTGCTTCCCGGAAAACTGTTGACAAACATTAAATCTCTGGCAGGGGCTTCATTTCCACTGTACATGGCCGTTTATTCCTGGTACTGCAGTTTATGTCGAAAATCCCCATGCTGGCAGTTTATTGAATGTAAATCAGGCTGGCTTAGCGGCCGAGGCTGTGGGAGGGCTGCTAATATGTTAGCATCCCCCAGATGGGAGAGCTACTCTCATTCTCCGTAAGCCACACGTATTAGAAGCTAATTCTCTGTTCCAATGTGGCACATTTTCCACACAGGCTGCTGCGGTGGGATCGTTATTGGAGCTCGTGTCACTTTAAGGCACTTGTTTTCACCGAGTCACGTTTTATGTTCTGTGTGCGGTTACTAATCTCTCGGATGGATAGAGAGAACTCGGAGGGAATGCTTGTGGTTTTCCTCAGGGAATGCCGGCATGCAGACGAATGTTCCTTCTCCCTCATGTACATTTTTATGAATGTCACTTTGATTCATGCAATGGTGCCTTTTTTTTTTCTTTTCCTATTTTCAAACTTTAATTTAATTTCACTATACCAAATTTTAAAAAGCCTGTTTCAGACTTTATAGGATTAAAAAAAAAAAAAAACAAACTCCAGCACGGTACCGTCTATATTCAATGTCTGTATTCCACCAAAAGAAAAGCAGGATTGAGGGTCAAATGAACTGCTTAATATTCAGAGTCTGGAGACTTTGTGTGTATGTGAGACGTCTGAACCAGATTTCGCAGTTCAGCTTCACATATTCAGAAACCGTCCTCTCAAAGCCTCTCCCAGCACGGCACATAACCCGCACAACTCTACAGATAGTTTCCTGTGAAGGAGGTGAACTTTATTTTCTCTGCTTGGAGTGTTTTTATAAAAATGGGTCAGCAGATGTTAGAAAGAAAGAAAGAGGGAGGGAGGGAGAAAGAGGAGGAGGAGGAGGAAGAGGAAGAAAAACAGCCAAGGCAAACTGTTTGCTCTGCAGTGTGGGCTGAGAGGAGAGATAATGTAGAAGAGTGGGAGAGAGAGTGAAGAAGAATGCATATACTCTCTACTCTGCTCTGGTCTTTCTTTCTCTTTTTTAAAATCTGTTTTTGCTGGACCAGAGGACAAAGCGTCCTTTGCCCTCTGCACTCTTTTTTTATCTTGTATTTCTTCCTCAGTGTTTACTCTTGTAATGTCTTAATAATTTACCCTGAATGTCTGCCAAGTGATCGCTTGTCCAGACCAAACGTCACTGAAGCTGTACATACACTAACTGCACAAACACGCATAGTATAATGTCCCATGTGTGTCAGCGTGAGCTCCATGTCTCTGAAACATACTGGAAATGGACTTAACATTTCAAATAGTCAAACATCCACTGTAGATATGCTGTTGCAGCTGTCTGCTCTAATATTAGATAGAGCAGAATTTATCCTGTTGTCTGTTGTTTCACTGTAACGTCAGACTGATGGAGGACAAACTCTGATGAATGGATGTGCAGAAGATAACTTTAAATTAGCTTTTGATTGATGCAGATTGATGACACTGATTTAATAATGAAGAGCCTCGAAGTGTTCTGCAGCTAATCTTTTTTGAGGATTTGTTGCAAATAAACTGTGAGTACTTTACAGTTTGATAAATGGCTCGTATAGAAGAATAGAAAGATGGGGAAGCATCATAAGTGTGACTTGTGGTTCTTTGAGAATCCTGTGTCAGTTTCATTTCTTCTTCTATGCAGGCACCGTGTGCAAAATCAACACTATTTTAGGTGAAACTTAACTATTAGATTAAGCTTGTTATGCAATGAGAAGGAAAAATAATTACATTTAGACATTTTCTAGTCTTAAATGTGACAGTAATGATATCAATTAAATGATAATAATAAATATAATTTTTACAAAAATACCAAAATGTCTTATGTTCATTATAGTCATTTGAAATGCAGACGTTACACTTTTCCCCCCACCTTCTCTCTCTCATTTCTCTCTCATTTCCAGGCTCTCACAACCGGGTGAATCAGTGTCCCGTTAACGAACATGGCTGCTTGGACCTGGACGTCTGCATCCACATGAGCAAACTGTGCGACGGAGTCCCGGACTGCTCGGACGGCTGGGACGAGGGACCTCACTGCAGAGGTAACGAAGACGTTGAAAATCACAAACTCTTTCACTTTCTGGAAAATGCACTCACAGCAGATAACATCAGGACGTTATCTGTCTCCTCCTCCGACCCGCCCATGCTATTGTAGGTCATAGATGAGCGACCGGCTTTGGTTGTAAAGAGAGTGGCCATCTTCTTGTCATCCCATCACAAACTTTAATCCCTATCAAGTGATCTCCTTCCATTAAACCCTTTAATGAGCCGTCTTTCTCAGGCTTTTGCGAGTACAATGGAGTTTCTCCTCCTTGAGGAAAAAAAAGTCATTAATTTATCAATCACTGAGCTGAGAGGCTGCGACTCCAATCGCTGCAAGAATAATGAGCATTCGGGCCGAATGCAGCCTAAAACCAATCCGTTCCAATCCTCCGCTATTAATTAGAGACAACGGAGGAATGAGAGATGGAACATATTGAGTCCATAGCGTCCGTCTTTGTTGCAGTTGACAATAGAGCAAACAGCGGCTTCCTTCAGAGGTTTTCCTCAATATTCATCACAGTTCTCAGATATAGTCGTCTGACACATTGGCTGGTTTATAGCTGCAGTGACTCATGTTGCTATACTTCCATTGCACACAGAAACCTGCTTTTTATTTTGCTATCGATTTAAATTATGAAATTTCCTGCTTGGACGTATGTCTTGTATCGATGCTGGGTCGACTAAGTTGGAAAATAAGTATCGAAACAATCTAAAATCACCTTTGAAATAAAATAACCAAAGCTTCAATTGTTCTTTCACCACTTGTGTTATCCTCGCATTATTTTTTTGGTACTAATTTTCAAAGACGCTATGTTTGGGCTGTTTTTTTCTCCTCGCGGGCAGAGTACACTCCTCTTATCGCAGCACAAGTAAATAATTCCCGAATAAATGATCTACAGAGAGATGAGACGTTCGATGAAGAACTTGTAGTGAGTTAGTCAGATCGGTGTGATTAGTTGAGATCGTAGGCGCAGAAGTGCAGTCACGCCGATGGAGTTGTGCCGCGTGGGTAAATGTGTTGAATATCCCACACGCTGGTCATCGTCGCTGGACGGGCCTTTTGTGCAACCCAGCGATGACATCAGCCGGCCCCAACGTGCTCGCCCTGTCCCCGACGACACCAGTAAAGCTGTCGCTCACTGGGCAGCTGTGAACACACTCACACTCACACTCACACTCACACACACACACACACACACACACACACACACACACACACACACACACGCGCACTTGAACTCACCTG
>OMNM01049507.1:0-11517 GCA_900302745.1 Parablennius parvicornis | reverse complement strand
AAATAGGCCCCGTGTTAATCTGCCTGTCGTGCTTGGCTGGCCTCTGTAACCAACAGAAACCAGCTGAGGTGAAAATCGACTTCGAACAACACTGGACTCCGAACATGTAAGAAAAAAACCACGCACAAGATGTCAAGAAGCTCAAAGCAAAAGCCACAAAATCAAATTTTTCATAGGATTTGGCAAAAGTGGGGTTTTAGTTTCCTTTTCTTTCGGTTTTATTTTAATCTCCTGCCATCATAAGCGTCGGTGGCACATTGCCATGCGAGCCCAGCTGCACCTTAGCAGCAGCAGCAGCCAAGATCATCTGCCTGGCTTCAAATTGGTGGCGGAGGAGTGCACCGAGGCAGCAGGCGGCCGGCGGGCCAATAACGGAAACTGTCACGAGTCAAGAACACTTGGTCGTCTCTGATTAGTGCACATGTGGCTTTGGGTTTATTGGAGCAAGCGGAGAGTTGCGGATTTCTATCAATCAATTTCGTGTTTTGAGTGGGAGCATAACACTGCGAGTGATCTAATTTTCTGGATTTCCTTTAACGCTTAAGGCCCCGTTTACACAACATTGTTTCAAGTGAAATTTCACAGTTTTTGCGTTTTCATTTCAGGGAAGTTTCATGTTTATGGCAACGTTCTGAAAACAATGTCTGTTTCTATAGCAATGGCAAAAACACCAAAAAATCATTCATGACACTCTGGGGGCCACCATTGCTGTTATTGTCTATCTACTTGCGCGTGTGCACAACAACTATTTACCACAGCCGTGGTGCATCTGTGCAGTAGCAGCGTTTCCGCCATTTACACAGAGCCAGAGCCCGATAATTTTTGAAAAGTCCCACATCGGTTGCCTTGCATGGCTCGGTTGGTAGAGCATTTGTCAGACAAGACACCACTAATAGCGTAGCATGTGTATGTGCTGGTTTTGTCTTATATCTTAGATGTTCTTTGTGTGAATCCAGGGCAAGCTACACTGAATATAAACCCAAGTCATGACACATAAAGATGGAGTCAGATAGTTTCGATTCAACCACCGACCGCAACCTAGTTCCAGATGTTACCCAGAGCCTTTTTCCAAATGGGAGCATCAAGGTGCTTTTTAATGGGCTGTGTGTGGGAGCGCCCACAGGCTCCCTGGCTGACACACTATGGAGAATGTCGAACACACACACACACAGTCCACCTCTTCTTCTCTGTGTGAACCGCACCGCGTGTTCTCTCCACCAAGAAACCAGGAGGGATTGGTGAATTAAAGCATGTGCCTTTGGGCTATGGTGAAACTTCCAAACCTCAGGAGTATGTCATGGCTTCCGTCACTATGAGGAATCTGGTTTTAATATGAGAAAACAATGTGACTCCTCCTGTTGGTAGCATGGCGATGGGACATTTGTACCCGTTCGAGAAAGGCTTCAGCCTCCTCTCAAGGCAACACATCTCAGCTCCAAGGGCCACTAATTGCTTTTACACACAAAGATGGAAAACACAAGTCAGCCTCTCCCATCTGTGCCAGGCCGTTCGATTTGCCCTAGATCGCGTACGAGCAGTTAAAAGCTTTTGATGGCCACCCATAAACCATCTCTACAGGCACTTGTTGACATTAAGGGGAGGAGTGAAAATCTGTCTTCAATTTCTCAAGCAGAATGTAGGAATAAGGCTGCCAAGACCTGCAACAGACTGCAGTTATCAACACAGCTACAAGAGGAAGGACTAAATTTACAGCTTGCAAATTTGATGGGAAATAATAAAAGTGCAAACGCTGTATGATGTGAGCACATGCTGTCTGGTGTATTTCTGGTGCAGAGTGTCACGCAGGTTTGTCACAGAGAGCAGATGTGTTCCTGTTTCTGCAAAAACACACTCATCGGTGGAAAGCACAGGTTCCCACAGGTCCCTGAAAACACACACTGAGAAGCTCCACTGCCATGATTTCAGCTTTAACTGGAAAACTGCTGAAAATGGCAATAAATTATGTCAAAGTCGAAGGTGCAGCGGCTCACATGACATCGGGAGCAGAACCTTTGCAGCTTCCTCAGACATCAGACACGACTCAGGCTAATGCTGAGATGAGGAGTTATAGCGAAGCTGCCGGGCGGTCATTTGAAATGCCCTTGAAGAGGAGGTCAGCTGATTGGTGTTGAGATGACCTATGACCTCAGATCTCTCAGGCTCCTTGACGACGGAGGAATGAGAGATCAGCACTCTTGCATAGCTCCCACACACATTTTCTCCTGGGCTTTGTCCTTTCTACATACTGAAACATTTGTATTCATGGGAATGTAGCTAATAAGCCGTCAATACATTGACAACGAAAACATTTACATAACAATTATACTGATTATACATTAGTGGTGGACAATGCGGCCGAGAAATAATGTTCCAATTTCAAAGTCTTTTTGATTTAACACCAATCAGTCACAACTTTATGACCACAACATGTATTCAACCGCCTTTAATGCTAATTTTAAACCCTGTTTACACCCATTTTTTGCGTTTTCATGTCAGAAACGTTTTGCGAATAAACGACAACGTTGTCAAAACAATATCCGTTTACACTGAAACAGCTGAAATGCTGAAAAGGATGTAGTATGTTCGGCCACTAGTGGGTGCTGTTGTCTGTTTTTTAATTAAAATATAGACACTTAGACATAGAGAACAATACACTGTAAACATTTATAAGGACAAGGAGCCCAAGCTTTCAGAAAGTTGCCTTTTCTCCTTTGCTATGGAAAGTAGTTTGAAAAAGTTGCATTTTCAGTGGCTCCGAGCACGGTTATCAGGTAAATGGACACCCAAAACACAATGAAAGTGTTTTGTTTTCACTTGAAAACGTGTAAATGGGGCCACTTGAAATGAATGAGCCAGACCTGTAAAAATTATAGCTTAATTAATATATAGCTCTAAAAAAATTTTACTTTATGAAAATGTGTACGTTTAATTAAATCTTTTCACAAAGCAACCTTGTGGATGACTTAAAAAAAAGAAGGAAATCAAGCCTCCTGTGTAAATTGCAGTCCAGTTCCAGCTTCTTTTGTCTATTAGAATCCAATGCAGCACGTTTGCTCTCTAAAAGTGCTACATTGTCTAAAATGGCATCTCCCACTGTGTCTTTCTTCTGGCCAATGACAAATTCTCACTAATTCACAATCACAGGATGGCATTGACCCTACACTGCCATAGGAGTCTCCGTGTGTGTGTGTGTGTGTGTCTGTGTGCATGTATTTGACCTAACAGATGGCGTGATAAAGACACAGTCAGCGTTATTCACTTTACATGTCTGTGGTCATAAAGTTATTGCCGATCAGTACATAACATCAAACTGAAAAGGGGACAAAGTTTAGATTTTTGTATGGACTTAAGTTCTCTAAAATTATGTGTTTCCTGATAAGACAATCCATGCACACACAGGGAGAATATAAAAAAAAAAAGTTTTTATTGCTCTGAGTTTTTTCTCATTCTGCTGAGCTGAGAATGTTGAGAATGGGCATGTACCTTTGGCGGTGGGATGAAGTTGTTGGAGATGCTCCACATGCCCTCCAGATACTGCTGCGCCTGGATGGTGACGGTGCTCAGGGATCCAGTTAGCTGCCCTCCTGCCACCGTCACCTGAACGCTGGTCTTCGGTCCCGAGGAGGAAGAGGGGCTCTGGGTCCAGCCCGGTACCCTGTGGCGCTCCCCCAGAGGCAGCACTGAGCGAGCGGCGGGTTGAGTTTTCAGCAGCTGTTTGGTGTGGATGCCGGAGGAGGACACAGTGATTCTGGAAGGCTGCGGTAAAAAAGAGGTGGTGGCCATGGCTGCCATGTCTGAGCTGATGGTGAGGACAGGAGAGTGGAGCGTCTGCATGGCCTCCTGCTTCAGTTGATGGAGAGGTGTGGAGCACACCTGACAGCAGCCGGGTTCATGACTCCCCGGGGTTTGAAGCTGATCCAACAGGAAGGTTGCATATCCAGGGTCCTGCAGAGAAAACACACAAAAGAAAGGTGCTTAAAGCAACACAACCAAAGAAAATTCTGTGCATATTAACTGATATACTTTATGCTTTATGCTTTATACTTTATACTGTGAGCCAGGCCTTCTCGTCCCACATCAGTGTCTGACCTCAAAAAGGTCAAAAATTCCTATAAAGACACTCCTAAACTTTGTGGAAAGCCTTCATGGAAGGGTTGAAGCTGTTATAGATGCATATGGTGGAACAACATAATATTAAATCCTCTGGTTTGAGAATGGGGCCACCCAAGTGCATATGAAGGCAGGCGAGCAAATCCTTTTGGCAGTATAGTGTATCTTGTATTGGTAAATCTTCCAAAATGGCAGTTGACTACTCTCACTCCTCACTGGGATCCTCACTCCCTGCTTTAACCACTTCCTGATTTTCAGGATGGTTGTTTGTTTACACTGAGATGCTTTGCCTGCATGCAACGTGAGACTGCTAATCAGGTTCCCCGGACTCCGGCTCATTTCTCACTGCTGGGAATCCGAGACTGAACAAGTTGGGAGGCGGCTCAGAAATAAGGCTTGGAGGAATTAGAAGAAGATCCCACAGAGACATTCCGCTCAGAAAATAACTAAGTGAAATCTTCCCCTTTATTTATTTTATTAAGTTTCAGGAAGGATTCCGCTTATTATTGCTGTTAGAGATAGTGTCCAGTCGAGTTCTGTCCTTTCCCTTCGACTTTAATAAGGCTCCCTGGGGTGTCCATCTCTGCTTGGGAGGAATGACAAAGAAAACAACAGCTGAGAAGCCTCGAGCGCCCAAAGCTATACCATTTACATGTGATAATTATCCTACGGTGAAAACATATGACAAACCTCCAAACGTGGAAATTATGGACTTCTGCTGTAGGCTGGCAACGTAACAGAGCGATCAGAGAAATTTCATACCAAATATGATGGAGGAAGATCATTTTCTGTCTTTGTTTTTAGAGGACAAACATTCACACAAACACACACGCACTCACATACAAAGACAAGATGGTCTCTTAAGAGGCATAAAGAGGCACTACAGGCTTCTGCCCTGTGGAGTCGTGGCCTAAGACAGGAGCTCACAGCCCGTACATAAATGTTTATGAGACCTTTGCTCCGCGGAACCTCCGAGGTGATCAGGAGGAGTGAAGCGGTGGGGAAACAACAATCCACTGCTGTAATGCAGTGCCACTTAATACAGCTAACCCGACAGGCCCGGAGACCAAAGAGGCCGGCCCAGGGACACTAAATCCAACCCGCCATGTGAAAGCAGCTCGACTTTAAGATTCTCTAAGAACACCAGCAGCAACAAAAATACGATCACGCACCCATTCTAGAATATAAAAGACACTTATCAGCAATATATTTCCTTACTCTTCAAAAACGAAGGGAAAAGCCATATCCCCTGAATCATGTTTAATGTACCTTGATGGTTCAGTATAATCTGCATATCATTGCTTTACTCAAAAGGACAATCGGACCAGTGAGTGTGGCTGGACTGGCCCAGTGTTTGCTCAGCAATTCTGGTTAATGATTGACTTTATTGGCTACTTACTTCACACATGGGCAAGCCTGGGCAGGATGCACGCATGGCTAAGAAATACACTCAGGATGTAGAAAATCCCATAAATCTCACCGCAATTGAGAACTCTGACAGGCCGACTTCTGGCTAACGCTCGACGCCATTGCACTACATTACAGTATAGGAATGGATTTAGATATAAGAAGCTTAAAGACCATATACGATAGAGCTCCGAGAGCTCTAAAAACATGAAACCTAATGCCGCCTGATCCTGACACGTGAACAATCTGCAGCGGACAGGATATTTCCGCTGGAATAAGATGAAGCAGCCTGTGACAAATCGGAGTGAAATGTGACACAGAAGTGGAGAAAAGAGAGCTGCCGGCCGCCATTCTCCACAGTCTAGTCTGGTTTGATGTACACGCATTTCCTAGACAGGAAACCAAAGCAAAGTCATAACCAGCCAACTCCACCCCTTCACCCTTTACCCTCGGACCACTCTTTACCCACCTCGGGGCACTGGTAGATGGAAGAAATCAATTCTTCCTTCTCTCGCTACATGCATTGTTAGGTGTTGATTTAGGAGAGCTAATAAAATGACACACAAAGCTGAGCCCATCTGCTATTCTGTTAGGGTTCTGGAGGTTAGAGAGCGAGCTTCTCCTGTAAAGCTGTCTGCAAGCTTTATGCCCAGAGGAGTGAGGAAAGGGTCAGGGCCACAAGACTTATGGGAATGATGACACTGATGATGAAGATGATGATGTTGCAGATGTGGAATGATGAAACCGAAGGCCACAAACTCCATATTTATATGACACATAAGAGGTTTTAGCGGAGGGCGGTACATATTTCACCCACCATCACTGGGATCTAAAGCATACCTCTGGTGATGTTTTGTGTGATCACATCTCTGCTAACTGTTTGAGAGCTTGTGCATAAACATAAAGTGGAACACATGAAACGTACGAAGCATGAGTGCACCCATCCCCAAAGCCGTATTGTTTCTTTTATTATCCGTTTGATCTATTACTGACAGGTGCAAGTGGGTGTGAAGAGAAGTGTGCGGTGCAACGGCATGGACACAGTTCAAATGTTCAAAGCATTCCCACCGGCGGGCAGGCGTGGAGGCACTTCGGGGCGCTGATCCTCGGCCATTGTTCGAGTGGGAGATGGTTCTGGTTTCCAACCCGGGGTCTATCGTGAGGAGAGATTTAAGCTGCACGAGCGAGGATGAGAGGACAGAGAGGAGGTAGAGGAGTGGGAGGAGGAAGGCCAGGGTTATGGCCCCTTTGCCTGGAGGCTTGTGGGTGGGTTGTGTTGGTTTACTGCCTGTCAGCGCTGATCTTTATTAAACTCTGGGGACGAGTGTAGTCAGATGCTACTGCCTTATTATGGAAAGGAGGTGTACTGAGAGAAAGAGGGAAGCGCCTGGCCTGTGGAATGAACCCTTCACCGCCGTCAGAGACCAAAGTTTGTCTTTGTCCCTCACACTAAGTGTGATGAAAAGCAGGCGAGCAGCAGCAGCAGCCACCCAGCTGACGGTCTCTCTGAGCTGATGGAGAGTGTCATCGCAGACAGTCCGTGCCCAGAGGCTGATAGAAACAAGCTCAGCCGTAACCACTTATGGATGAGGGGACAGGGAGAAAGATGTGCATGATTTCTCTCCTGTGCCTCTTTCGGGTGAAAACAGAAGTGGGCAAAGTCACAGAGGTATTTTTTTTATTTCTTATTCCTCCCTCCAATCACACCTCATTTGCCTTGTCTCATCAGTGCCCCGTCTCTCTAACCAGACGAAGCAAAGCTGCCTTCTAACCCTTTCCACGCTCCGCATCCGATGCACCTCCGATGTGGAGCACCCAGCGAACTTAAATCAAGGCAAGGTCACGGCGATTTGAAATGCATGAGGATCCTCACGAGCCGAGACACTTTTAGGCACGCTCCGTTGAAAGTAAAATACTCCGGGAAACCATATTTTCTGTTCCAGTTGAGCTTAACAGATAGTTCTCAGGCAACAGAAAAGCCCCCCATGACTCTCTGCCGCAGTGGCAGCAAGAGAAATGGACTAAAACGGTATTGGTGTGGATCCATGATGAGAAGAAAATGGAAGTGAAAACTTCTGACGCGTCGTAGGGCAGCTTGTCGGCTCATATCTGGGTGTATGCTTTAGAGGTGCCGGCGCTCTGTGATTTATTTTCATATTTCTCACATCAATCATAGTAATATCTCCACAAATGTGTCCTGAAATATTATTAAAGCCTAAAGTCTTTCCTTAATTTCTAAAATGTTCTTTCTTCGATTGGTCGGAAGTTGAAGTGTTCAAGATTGGATGCGGAAGGCAAACAGTATAAACCTGCTGCTCACATAGACTTGCGCCTTAAAGCTTCAGCCATTGTCGTGTTAGCTTCTCCTTCTGTTGTTCTTTTAGTGACTTTGTGTTTCAGGGCACGTTTACACAATCTCAAGTGAAAAAGGTTGGTTGCATTTTGGGCACCCGTGTTAGGAACCACTGAAAATGCAACTTTTTGAAAAGTCAACATCGCCCACTAGTGGCTCTACATGAAAATGATATCATTTTCAGCATTCTGCTGGTTAGGTGGAAACGGACAAAACATTGTGTAAACAGGTCCTCAATAGAGTGGTGAATTTACACTCTGAGAATGGTTCTTTTCAGAGACTTCAATTCCCATTGTTGAGTAAACGAAGATACAAAACACAAAGAAAGTTTGCCGGTTTTCACTTGAAACGTCGTCGTGTACACAGAACCTCGGACAACTTGGTGACACTGGTGGATATCTTACTACCTTCTTACTGAATTGTGCAGTTTTGACTCAACCTGCACGTTTTCAGTTCTACTTACTCTAATTCTTTGTTTCCTTCATTAAGGGTTTATATTTTATCATCCAACCAGCAATGGAAACATTCCTCAAAATGAGTCAACTCAACACCATGCTGCTTTATATCGGCCCTGTTTACAGATCACTATTCTTAAGTACTTCCGACTTACAGCGTTTCTTGTAAAATTGAGACCACACAGCAGCTGCCAGATCTAAATGGCCTTTCAACTGGTGGTTTTGCTCCTTCCTCTGCTTCCCTGTGAGGATGTGACGGAGCCGGCGCTGTTTGCTCGGCCTGAGACGTGTTGACCCTAACCACACACCACCTCAGTGAATCTCAAAGAGATTGGCCCCCCAATAAACCGCGGGAGCTCGGTCCGGGTCCCGGGGTGAGGCCGGGAGCTTCCAGCAGGCCTGCTTTCCCACAGGTAGCCCGAGCCGCTCTGTCAGCCGAGCCGGAGAAAAACGAGCGCAGCTGCTGGCCTTGCCCCGAGTGAGCAGGGGGCATTAAGGCAGATTACGTTCCCAGGATAAAAGCCACACATCCAGGGGTGTAATCCCTCTCTGCCCCCTGCTCTTTCTCAACTTTCCCTGCCACCTTCACTCCTCCGAGCCGCTTCCCCGAAACCACACGGATCACCTGAAGGACGGGGCAGACTGATTGGACGTCAGGTCCAGCTTTTAGTGCAGCAGCAGATCTGGGTTACACACCATTAAATTTAACCACTGCCTGCTCGGAGGCAGAGAAGACAATGACTCAGGATGTCACACGAGCCTGCTATTTCTCTCTGTGGGAAAAGCCTTTGGTAGGACACAAAATGGGACGGTGGAACAAATCACATCAAACAGATGTTTGTCTGCTGACTCTGCGAGATTAAACAAACCCAAGACTTCTTACTCCGTTGCCGTTACCGACCTGGATCTACTGGAGCAGACTGCACATCTGCAGTAATGAATTCATTCATCCCGGGAATCTGTGTGAAAAAACCCCGGCTGCTTAATTTGTCCATCACTCTCTGGGGTTTTTCATCGGAGCACAATAGGATTCCATCAAATCATGATGAAATATCTCCGACGTGTCTGCAGCATTTCTAATGTGAAACTCTGGCTTTTGTCAGAGTGAGACTGCATTTAGTTTCTCATCCTGTTATCTGAAGCTTTGGGGGGAAAGATACGAGTGCAGAATCAATTCTGCTCCTGCCTTTCAGAGGCTGTGGTCTCTCTGTTCCACCGTTCTACCATTTTAAAGTTTTTTAAAATGGCAGCTTCAATAAATCAAAGTAAAACTGCAAAAACAATAGTTAACAATTATTGAAAATACTGTTTATGCCCAAAGTCACGATTTCCGTTGTTAAATAGTTAAAGTTACATTCTCCCGAGAACAATTTGCTCACATAATGTCAACAGTACATCGCAGTGAACAAACTTCCCTTCACAGAGACTAAACAGATTACCTCGTTTGGAGATTCTTACATCCGTCTTCCCCTAAATGAGCATCCAAATCTGCGAGCATCCAGCATCTGTTGGAGAGAAGCTCACAGACTGATGTCAATCTGTCTGCCCTCAGCGCCTTAACTCGCAGTGAACTGCTGACACCAAATGTAAACAGGCTTCACCCCTCAGTGACACTCCCAACACATGAGAGCACCACCTGTCCACCACATCACACATCCACAATCAAGTCTGCTAAGCAGGCAAGACCTTATAATACGACATACTTTAGCAGATAAGTATGCACACATAACGGAAATGTTCATTTTATTGACTCTTTTTTTAAGAAAACCTGAAAGGTAAGAAAAACAGACTCAATCTGATTTGAAACAGTGTTTTCCTTCAATCTAGCTTCGGATAAGAAGGTAAAATAGCTATTTTTTGTTGCATTATTATGGACAGTGATATAGTGAAATATATTTAAACTCAAGAAAGCTGATGAGTTTGTTATAGTTATTGAACACTGATCTGTCAAAGTCTGAATATTCATACGTGCAAATAATTCAACCAAGATCTGACTCCTTCCATGTTGCATTGTGGGATAAAAATAAGAAGAACGCTGCGATCCAACCAACAACTAATGCAGTCTATCTCACTGAGCTGAGAAATTTAACACATCTGCTGCTGTTCAGTCCAAACCAAAAGAACTCTGCAAATCAAATTTCAATCAGTAGTATGAAAGAAATATCTCTTCTTTGTGTTTTCTACACAATGTAGAGTCAGCCTGCACCAGATTTTTTTTTTTTTTTAAGTCATATAACTTGCAGAGTGACGCAGCTGAATTTACATTTGGTCTTCTCTTATCGTCCATAAAAACAGATGTTACCGTCCGTCAGAGGCAAAGAGGCCGCGGATCTTTTGACCCCGGGGGTTAAACATGGATGAAGTCAGACGCAAGCACTCATGAGTCTCTACCGAACCGCCCAGCAACCATTAATGACCCGCGAGGATGACGTGTCACCGCTCCATATGGACGTCCCATTTATCAGCACTCCTTCTAAAGGCTGAGTAAGACCCACATGTTCCCTCGAAGTGTCACTAAATCAAAGCTTCACTTTGCATGCCCTTACGTAAAATAAAAAAATGAGCATGTGTGTGTTTGTTGCCTCTCATGTGGCTGTCTCTTCACACCACACCCAATCCATCACGGCAGCCTTTCGCCACTTGGCCAGTTAATTACCTTTTCCTGTTCACTCACGCACATAAAGAAAACAAGGGCCTTTCAGAATGTTTGGACAGACTTCATTCTCTCTTTCTCTCTCTCTCTCTATAACCTCTGTGGACTCAAACAGCCTTCATGTCTGAGGTCACAGTGTTTGGACTCCCTCCCAAAAAAGACGTCTCCATTAGACATCTGGAGGTGGATAATCATTATTTCAACTTGGTGTGAAACTGATTTGGGAAATAAAACATTGCATTGGACTGAGAGAACAATAGAAACTGCTCGTCTAATTCTTTTCTGCTCTTCACATGTTTTCCACCTCCCTGCCCATCGTGGCTGCTTATGTTCTCCCCAACAGAGACACAGCGAACTGTGTTTATGTAGACTTTCACCAGCGACCGTGCACTTCTAATTAAAACGGCGGATTTTTGGCGCGGGGAGAGTCTCGTGGTGCTTTTCCCCGCCGCCCCCTGAGCCGGGCTCGCCCGTGGAAACCAACCGAAATGAGTACACAATGAAAAATTCAACAGGCAAGCTGGAGCGGCAGGAGCCAG
>OMNM01049505.1:0-10713 GCA_900302745.1 Parablennius parvicornis | reverse complement strand
TGCTCGATGTAGCATTTACACCTCCTCCTGTTAGCCTGTGTGTTTGTGTTGGGAAAGTCAGAACAAAAGCTTTATTAGAGTGTGTATGTGTGTGCGAGAGAGATAGAGAGCATGTATGATTAGACACACACACACACACACACACCTCCACTCTCTATAAAGTCTGATCAGGCCATTCCTGCAGCCATAACTGCACATTTCAGTGTGCAAGCTGTCGTACCTCATACATTATCAACTAGTACATTGACATAACATAATAAACCTCCCCCCTGCTGCCAGCAGCCGGTGTGATTCATCATCGTAAACGCCTGCATGCGCAGCTGAAGGGTTTTCACCTTCACTAGGCCGCCTCGCGTCTGCTCTGAGCCCCACGCTGATGCTCCTCCAGCTTGCCGTCTGAGCTGCAGGTGGAAACACAAAGGAGGCAGAATGAGGAGGTTCAGTGTGTCAGTGGAGCGGCTCACCAGTCCAACGGCTTCAATAATTGATGAGGACAACCAGAAACAAGCAGGCAGACTCAATCTGTGACCTCGGCTGATAAGACGGTGAAGCTTGCCTTCGCTGCGAGGCTGCAGGGGGGAACAAGGAGACAAACAAAGAACCCGCTCGCTCGAGAGAAAGAGTCTGAATTCGTGGCGGCAACAAGTTGATTGATTATGCGTCTCTGTTAAAGCTTAAAACCTCTTCTGACTACGTTTGTCTAGTTTCCTGTTGAAATATCTCTGAATTCATTGGAAGAGCAACCAACAAACGTGCAGACGGCAGTAGAGTAATGAGGGCCTTCCCCTCCAGTAAACAGGATGTTAGTGAAACTATAACAGCGTCGTACTGACCGAAGGCTTTCAGTGATAACGCTAATGCTCCACATTTCTGTGTGGGTACAAAATTACGTTTCCTGTAACATGAGAGTAATCAGTTACCGTCAGAGTCACTCTGTTGCCTCAGAACAACAAATTCAGACTCATCTTGACCAGAAACTAGATGTACTCAGAGGTTTTGATGTTTTGCGGGGAGCTTTTACGCCACAATGCTGAAACGTCCCGTTTCACGAGAGTTTGTTCCGTTTCAGTCTAGTTGAAAATCAATCATAATGCATCCTCTCATCCAAACCTCAAGTATCCCCAAAAGTTCATTTCAAACTGTGATTGTGTGTGGGGGTTATTTTGCCTACTGGGCCTTACACACAAACGCACACACACACACCCAAAGCCATGTTTGAACTGAATGTTCTCTTTCTGCACATTTGAAACAAAGTTCATATTCACAGTGTCAGATGCCCTGTGTAATCTTTATTAAAACACACACACACACACACACACACACACACACACATATATATATATATATATACTACTTTTTTAGAATAAGGATACTACTAGGATACTAGGATATACTTTTTAGAATAACCTTTGAATGATAAAAAACAGACAGAATCCTATGTACCAGGTACAGCCTGTTTGGAGTTTAAATGGTTTACTCTGGACAAATGTCAATGTTATTTTCAGAACAGTCTGCCATGCATATTATTAAGAGTATTGAGTACCGCAACCCACTATGGCATTTTAAAGACCTTTTAAAGAAGACAAAAACAATGTCTCACATGCAGCTGTGGCTTCAAAGCCTCTGAAACTCTTATTCTGAGCTTGAAATACACCAGGCACTTGACCACAGCTGTTAATCAGATAATGAAAGCCTAAGAGTTACACAAGCACTCATGTGGAGAAACAACTATAAATTCTTTGCCATGACAGAATACGAGGGCAGGGAGAGCTTGAAGGTGAGACTTGGTACCAGGCACTTGCCTTCCCCTCTGAATGACGCATCATACAAGCACTATGGTGAAACTCTCCATCACCCATCTCCCATCAGCGTACTATTTCAAAGTATGATAGTGAATTTCCCTGACTGTCGGAGAAATATGTGACTTTCAGGGAACTGTGACATCCCACAGTGTGTCTTTGTAGTCTGTGAATCTTCACAAAAGCACACATTTTCATGACAGATTATCTGTGAGCAGTGCAGTTTGGAAAGGAAAAACATTCAACAGTATCATCTTGGGACAGTCTGCTCAACAACCAAACGTTAGTAACCTGACTCCATATAGCTTTAAGGTGACCTCCTGCTCCACTTACCCTCTTCACCTCAATCACCAAGTCAACTGCCATGGTAACAATAGACAGGATCCCACGAGGTACTGAGGCCCAACACGTGCATCCAGAGGTCAGCGGATGTGCAGTGGAAGAGAGTTGCCCTTTGACACTGACAGGGTTTCCATGTTGGACAACCCAGGGTCAAGTCTTCCATGGTGGTCCACAAACAGGGACTCCAGCTCAATCTGATAACCTCTCTTGCGGAACAGATTCACCTCCATAACTCTCATCCAAAACATCCAGGGTAATCTTTCAAAGAAAAGAAGAGTGATGTCTCGATCAGCAGAAAAGTAAGTGTTTGGGAGCCAGGTGGCTGAGTAGAAAGGGGGGTTAGGTTGAAGGAATATGGTATACATTTCAAAACATGTGTGAATGTCCTCTCCATGGTACATGCTACATATTCGTGTAGCATGGATCGTGAAGATAGTAATATCACCAGCAGTGAGTTTTAATATTATTTCATGCTATCACACCACCATCCGTTAATTCAGGCTATTGCGTCTTTAAGAACGTGACCCGGAAGTGAACCTGCGTCCCCAGCTATGCTGTCGTTTCTTTTCCGCTCGGGTCTCCTCGGCAGCGCGAGCGTGGATTTCATCATCTGGGCTCACATAATCATCCAAAATGAGCGTCCCGGCTTTTATCGACATCACGGAAGAAGACCAGGTACGGCATGTGCTTAGAAACCACATTAACTTATTTTCGTTGACGGATGAGTCATGAAATGTAAACAGTTTAACAGGGTTACTCGCATGCTAGTTAGCTGAAATGCTAACCCTTTTAGATACAATGCGCCTGTTAGCCGCTGTCTGGAAGTCGGAAGCGGAACATTCGCATCCTTATTTTATCAAATCTAGCCTTTTGTAGACACTTTTCTTTTGACAGTAGGGCCTGTTATCTAAGTATTTAAACACAGAGGCTTCCACATGCATGTTGCAATATTGAGTTTGTTAGTTTATACATACACTGCCATCTGTTTTGCTGCACACCGAAAATAAACATTCGTGAATGAACGGGCCTTCGTGATCGAACAATAACTCAATTCAACTTTCGGGAATTTATTTGTGTGACGAACCGTTAACTTTCTGTTGATTTGTATTTGTTCATGCTTGTCTAAAAGTAAAAGCTGTATAACAAATATATATATTTATGTACATTGCTGAGCATAGCACTGTCTATGCTGATGAGCTTCATTCATTCGCTGTGGATTTTAAAATGTGACTCTTTAGGCTTCCGAGCTGAGAGCCTACATCAAGGCTAAAGGAGCTGACATCTCTGAGGAAAACGCTGAAGGTGGACTTCATGTAGATCTGGCTCAGATCATCGAGGCGTGTGATGTCTGCCTCAAAGACGATGATAAAGGTAGGTGGTGGTGGAAAGTTCTTTTCAGCAGGAGTAAGGATAAATACATTCCAATATACATTTGTGATGTTTTCTTCTCCAAAGTTTTCTAACTCTTGAGGACATGCACATAATGAATGTACACCATCCAATACTTGTCATTTTCATGTGTCTCTAATAACATTTACTCCAGAATGGATATCAGTTTCCCTCTAAATTTGAACTTCTGGCTATCTCTACAGATGTGGAGAGTGTGATGAACAGCATTGTGTCTCTGTTGCTGATCCTGGAGACGGAGAAGCAGGAAGCCCTCATTGAAAGTCTTTGTGAGAAGTTGGTGAAGTTCCGCGAAGGAGAGCGACCCTCCCTGAGAATGCAACTGTGAGTCCATGCAGGCTTTTTACCTTCCAGACATGAACCTCATCTCAGCTTTCTTTTTTCAAACAGAACCCGGATGAATCACACAGTCTGCGTAAAATGTTTGATACTCTGCATCTTGTGTTTAAACAAAAGACAGTTGAGAAAATTAGTTAGTAATTATGTTGCTCTATCAGCAGAGGTAGGTACAAGCAGTCTAATGATGTTTTGAAATCCTTTTGGCTCTATTTTCTTCTTCTTATTTTATTTTGGCCAAGTTACTCAATTATATGTTCCTTTTGTTTTTTTTTATACTAAACTCTAACTTCTAAGTGTGAGAAACCATTATAAAGATTAAGCTCAATGACTGCAATGACAGGACAAGATGGAATAAGGCTGTTGTTGTGCACACCCTTACAGACGGCAAAAAAGTGCATCTCCTGGGGCTTGTCTTCAAAGCAAGCCAGTAACTTATGAAGGTGTCACCATAAGTGCTGATGTATGTAATGTTTTGATGTTGCAGGCTCAGCAACCTGTTCCACGGCATGGATGAGAACACACCAGTGAGGTACACAGTCTTCTGCAGCCTCATCAAAGTGGCTGCCACCTGTAATGCCATTGCCTTCATCCCCACTGACCTTGATCAGGTAAATATATTCACTGCTCTTAACTTAAAGAGCCGCCAATCTCAGAATGATTATATGAAAACAATTATTGGAAGGGTAAAAAAAAAAGTTGTCTGTCTGGGTTTGCTTTGTTTTGTTTTGCTTTGTTTTTTTAAATGTACTTGTGATATGTTTGTCTTTTTATTAAGGTGCGCAAGTGGATTGTTGACTGGAACCTGAACACAGAAAAGAAGCACACACTTTTGAGGCTGGTGTATGAAGCGTTGGTTGACTGCAAAAAAAGGTGAATACCTGCTGCGGAAAAAGCTTATGAACCCAAGCAGAAATGCTACTTTTGTGTATAGAAAAATTATTCCAAAACGGAATTGGAATCAACTAAGAGATTAAAATGTTTTAGTTTTTTTTTTTTTTTTTTTTTTTTTTAATGAGGTTCTGTGTTGTTTTATCTCCATCTTCCAAGTGCATTACAATTTTAACTCTGATTTCTTGTTCTGCAGTGAGGCCGCAGCAAAAGTGATGGTGGAGCTGCTGGGGAGTTACACAGAAGATAATGCTTCACAAGCCCGCGTTGATGCTCACAGGTACTTTCTTACAAACGTTTACAGCTGTCATTAGACCTCAACACAGAATCCCTGCTTCACGTGAGTTGGTGTTTGTTCTCTTTTAGATGCATCGTTCGTGCCCTCAAAGACCCCAACACCTTCCTGTTCGACCACTTGCTCACTCTGAAACCCGTTCGCTTCCTCGAGGGAGAACTAATCCATGATGTGAGTACTGAAAGAAATGTAGGGTCTTCCAGTATTTATGTGTTTAAATTGTTTTCTAAGTAAGACATTATCAGTGTTGTTAATGTTTTCATAGAGATTTTCTCAATTGAACATGATTGATTCATCTGTGGAGACCACTATTGAAATAAATGAAGTAAAACTAAACCAACCAATTATTAAGATTTATTCAAGATTAAAATATTTCTATGTGAATTACCTGCTGAATATGTTCACATAATTAAAACCTACGCGTCTCTGGTGTTACCTGGTCAGACTGTTGTTTCCATAATGAAATGTAACAAGGATATAATAAATTAAAAGGCAAAGTGAAATTTATGTCTCGTTCATCTCACAACCCTAATCTGAACCTAAGTTGTTATATATCTGTTTATGCTTTCCTATAATTTGATTTCTCCTCTTTTCTTTTCAGCTGTTAACCATCTTTGTTAGTGCAAAACTAGCCGCATATGTCAAATTCTACCTGAGTAACAAAGACTTCATTGACTCTCTTGGTGAGTTGTTGTAGGTTTTACTCTGATTCTACTGCACTAATGAATACTAAGACATTCATTTATTTTTTTTTTAAAAAGCATTGTGTGTTTTAAGTGTTACTGGAGAATGTGGGTGCTCTGGGATGCTCTTTATCTTAAGAAAGAAGTGTTCCACATGAGTTCCTGTACTCTGTCAACAAAGTACAGGAATGTGTGTGTCAGCAGTGTGACCTTTCTCACTACTTAGGGTTTATGTGTAATTAAGAGCGTGTGTAGGATGGACACTGAAAACAAACACGGGTTGATGTTTGTGTTAATGTGTAGATTACCTGACCGCCTGCTCCTGTCCATAGAAACAATTCTCACAGGGAAACTCCCCGAGTGGAGACTAATTGACTGTGACTGTTTTGTGCTTAATGATCCCTGCGTGTTGCTCCCCAGGCCTGTCTCACGAGCAAAATATGGCCAAGATGCGCCTGCTGACTTTCATGGGCATGGCAGTGGAATTCAAGGAGATCTGCTTTGACACCATGCAACAGGAGCTGCAGATTGGAGCCGACGACGTTGAGGCTTTTGTCATTGACGGTACAAACGCTTCACCTCCTCCCCTCTTCTTTCAACTTGTAGCTTTGACAGTGGATCAAAACAGTACTACTACAAAACTGTCATCAAGATGGACTCTTTACTGCATTAATGAGAAGTTCTATAAACACAGTACTTTAGATTACACAACTATAATACAACAGCTAGCTGTCTACAGTAATTGTGTGACTAGGTCAGAAGTGATTTCATTATCTTGAACTTCTGGGATCGTCCTCTGTGGCTTCAGTGATTTCACATGAGAATTCAAAGTTTACATCTGTTGCACAAATTTTGCTGGTCTTAATGATGATATGGCGATACTAAATCTAAACATTTATATATCTACATATATCGTTTTATATATTTAGTATTATTAATTGCATATAGTATCTTGTTTTGTCCCGTCTTCAAGATCTGAAATATGCTTGATACATTTATTTAAATGTGTTTTTCTAATTGAGCAGTCACATTCCCAATCAACTGTTACTTTAGAAACGAGCGAAGCATTTCATAGTCTGAAGTATTGATACTTGTTTTTCTAAAGTATTGCCCACATTTGATTTGTTCATCTCAGCTGTTGTAAAGTAATAATCTACTTATAGCATCTGTGGGACACATGAAGTGTTCTGTCTTAAGCTCTGATGGTAAATTTATGATTCTTCTTTGTAGCTGTTCGGACCAAAATGGTTTACTGCAAAATCGACCAGACACAGAGGAAAGTTGTTGTGAGGTGAGTGCTTCCATGACTCTGTGATATATGCTAATTGTGTAACGTTAGCAGTCTGTTGTGTTGTATCTGTTTCGAAATCTCAGCACTCCCTACACACACACAGCTGCAGTGACTTTTTTGTGTGTGCAGTTCACACTGATAAATCATTTCAGTTTCCATCTGCTGTTTTTATTCAGCCTGCTTACCTTTTGTCAAAATGAATTTGAAACTGAGAAGCGGTTTATACAAAAACAACTCCAGGCCTACGTTTTAGCAGGTTTCTGAATTAAAAAAAATATATGAGCAGCTTTTTTGTTTTACCCCTAATTAATCTGTTTATCACAGATTGTTCCGCACGTAATGATGAATTAAATTACACCTGGAAGGTGGGGGAGTTTTTGGATGGGTTAAAGCAAAAATGTTATGATATCTGGAAAGTAATTTAACAGTAATCATTAAATTAATCAATGATCTTTAATATTTGACATGACTCTATGGGTCCTAACATTTATTGTGGATAGGTTGTCTTATATTATCTCTACGCTATGGCCTCCGTCTACATCATTTACAAGTTTAAAAGGCTTCTCTTGTTGTCCACACTTGCAGCCACAGCACACACCGTACCTTTGGCAAGCAGCAGTGGCAGCAGCTGTTTGACAGCCTCAGCTCCTGGAAGGCCAACCTCGCAACCGTCAAGACCAGCCTGCAGGCTCTGTCACCCTCCGCTTGACTCCCCGAAACCTGACCGTGTAGACTACGTGACTTTCAATTCTTTACTGCTTTCAAGATTCCCACACTGAAATCTCAGCATTTTTATTCATCCAATAAAGAAACGGTGAAGATAACCTATGCCTCTTTGGGTTTTTTGTTTATCAAATATGCAGATTGCTTTTTCATTTTAAACAAAATTTTATATGAGTGAATACTTCACTATTAATGCATAATAAATATACAGTAAAATCCTTTTGGGGAAAATGCCTCACTAGTCGCATTGTCTTTTTATACAGTGACTTTAAGAGGAGCCTTTCCTCTCGCAGCTGTCGACATCTGGTTTGAGTTTAAGGACATTATGCCAGTCAGTTTACTAGATGAGCTGTGACTCCGGGTGAGAAATGGACTGCAACAAGAGGGTCACTTGTCCTGAAACACATCAGAGGTGGCAACGGTAATGTGAACTCGAGACGACCCCGTCTGCCGAGGTTGGGGCTGCGTTACTGTAACGTCAACACTTTTGGCATTAGGTGATTCACTGCAACTGCAGTTTTCAAAGCTGTCAGGTTTACACATAGTGTTCAGCTGTAGTCAGCCTGACTCACCGCCTCTTCGTGTGTCTCAAATGCGGAAAAAACAAAAGTTCATTTCAATCTGGACTCCGCTTCCATGGCACAATGGTCTCTTTTCATTCCACAGCTTTGAAATGTGCAATGATACATGTGATATGTGGCCCTGGCAAACAGGTGTAAAAGGGAGGTTTGTTGCAGTCTCTTTCTGAGACTGCGATGATAACGGCATAATTAAAGTGCAGACTGCTGACATTGCACTCTTGAAACAACCGTCGCTCATTAAATGTAGTGTTTACTAACTTCATGTCTTTGGTCATTTTTCTATTATTTTATAATTTCAGTACTTGTCTTAAATATACCTAAACTCGGAGTAATTTGGCATTGGTGGTACATATCAACCCTGTAGTGTGCCCCTTCTTTATCACACCAGAGGTCTGTGAAATGTCACTGCTCACTTCAGTTCACTTGCCCGCTAGGAGCAGCATCTCCAGCTCTTATCAGAGGGTGTAAATCACAAAACACATTCTCGGGAGCGCAACCTCATTGGAGCCACCAGCAAGGTGGAGCACCAAGCAGATAGAAACTAATGCAGTCGAGGCTCAACAGACTGCAAAGCCCCTATATTGTAATTTCCATCTTTCAGCTGACACTTGTTTTTCCTGAACGCAGTCCCTTCTCAGCTACTTTATTTCTAACTGTCTAATTTGTCTCATTGGGTTTTAAGCAGGTAGTATTGCAGATGATCCCTGTGTGTTGTGGATGGTCCTTCTGAGCACCTTCTAATAGCAGTCACAGAGGCAATTCTGCAGCGTTAAGTGCAAAAAATAAATGGCCTCTTTACTGGTAAGCTGAGCTTTTTTTTTTTTTTTTTTTTGCACATTAAATCCAGTTAATAAGTAGCCAGGATAGTTGTTTACTTTAGTACTGCACTTAACATTTTAAGTCAATCTTATCTCTTCTATTTTATCCCTCTACTTTCATGTCAAGGTTTTTAAATAAAATTTGCAATAAGCTTAACAAGAAAGCAGGTTGTGCACATTTGTTATCTTGCTTCTGTAAGAACAAATTGATTAGGACTTAGCAAGTATAACAAGTAAGTATTTGCACATGAATTGTTTTTTTTTAACTTATTTTTGTTAAAATAATGTTGAAGAGGAATAATGATGTGGGTTCTTCCTCAATATGTTATTCGAATGTGAAGTATGTCGCGATTGCAATGGTAGAACTGGCACCATATGGATTATACTGGATTTCATTGATTTGTAAGTTATTTGTATGACTTGGACAGAACTATAATAAGCACCACACAGTGACCACATTTGGGGTTTTTTTTTAAAGCTACAATGAAATATGATCTACATAGTGAGTGTAATAACACACTTTGTGTAATGTCAGTTAAATGTACATTTTCTTTGTTTTTATTAGTTCTTGAACACTCTTGTAAGGAATTAAATGATGTATTAGATTATTATTTCTCAGAATACTTCAACACAGTAAATCTAAAACATGCATAAGTGTCATATGAAAAAAAATATATATCATGATTGGAAGACATTGTACTGAACAAAATCACATATTTTACCATTTCTAGCTGGAAAAACCTGCTATTGAGCTCCATTTTGCTATAATGGTCCCTAAATATGACATACAAACAGCATGGGCATACAGTATGTTTGAAAATCTGCAATCTGTACTTGTGAGCAAACATTATTTACGATTGTTTATATTTCAAAATCAGCCAATTTAAAATCATCAATTAGATGAACTGACTGGAGGTCAAAGATGCTTTGTTGGGGCAGAGAGCAAACAATTTGATCATGTATTATCTGACTGTCATTAAAGCACAATGAGTGCTTAGTTCGAAAGAAACAAGATGAAATGAAAGAAGACATTTTGGTCACTTGCCCAAAACAAGGGTTAATACTTTGTTATATAGAGCCCTATTCATCATTGTAATTTATATTTTATAACAAAAGTGTAAGGACGCATTGTTTGATGTCACACAGTCGACAAAGTCTGGAATTTCTCATATCCCTCACCCCTTTTCTTCATATCGACATTCCTTTGGGTGAATCTAAGCGCCTGACAGTGTCCAGACATGCGGCCAAATAGAAGAGGGGAGCTCTCACTGCTCTTCAATTAGCACCAACCAGTAGGCTGCAAGATAATGTTCAGTTGTGTCCTATCTCTGTTTTACATAAACACTGTCCAAGAGGCGCGGAGGCTCTGAGTTCGATACATCTATTTCCATGGAGAGTGTACAACATAAACACTATTATGGATGATAGTAGACTAATAATGAGACATGCTCTGCTTTCACCGTATCCTCTTTCACTGCACAACTGCATGTTTTCATGTTTGGTGTCTTGGAGGTTGCTATAGTGATTAACATTTTTGATGGGGAAAG
>OMNM01049504.1:0-10407 GCA_900302745.1 Parablennius parvicornis | reverse complement strand
CACAAAATTTACTTTTTTTTTTTTTTTAATTTTTACAATTTGCTCGGTGGTTTGGCGAGACAGATTGGAACCTCGTGGACCGGTTTTGGCCCGCGGGCCTTATGTTTCACACTACTGGTGTTACCTTTTAAAAAGACTAGATTAAATAATGCCAAAAGTGTATATGAATTCACAGGGAGCACAAAAGCCGTCAAACTAAATGACCATCATTTGTGCATGGGCAGCTCATCAGGGTTGCCGTGGTGATGTAATTAAGTAACCTGAACATGTGTGCTATTTCAGGGGTTGTATCCTTCCAAGGTTTCATCTAAAAGCCCATGATGTCACGCAGCATGAGAAAGATAATTGAAGTTAGTTTTTTTTTCCCCCGCAAAACAAGAAAAGAATCAACAATTGGAGCTTCCACAGCCACGATTCAAGGTAAATGTGACTCATGCAACGTTTCTAATAAGTGTACGTTCTTATCCGCACCTGGCATTCAGACAACGCACCTGAAGCAAAGCGATCCAGGAAAAGGAAAAGAAGCTTCTTAAGTGTCAGTAGTGGTTTTCAACTCAGCCAAATGTCAAATAAACTGAAATGTCACTGCAAATGTCAGGACATTCACGCGATATCAGTCTAGTTGAATGAATCTGTCCGAGCCAAAGAAAAGTGTCAACAAAACAAAAAACACAACAATAACCTATTATATGGGTCCAATACCACGGTTGCTAGGAGACCTGCGAGGCCGGAAATGCTCAGTGGATCAGATTTGGTTAGCATTTCCCTGCGGATTACACGGCCATCAAAGGGTGAGAGAACAGAAAAATGCAGCAAAAGCTGAAGACAGGCCGTCTCACACGATCTGAGAAATAAGCAAGACAAGGCAGCTAATGAGCGCTACTTCTTTCTAAATCCTATCACAAGCGTGTACTTTTTCATTTGTGGTGTTAAAAGTTTGACACTAGTGGCTCTCATTCACTGCGACCCAATGAGGAACCCAAAAGACCATCATTCACCACTTTCTCTTACTTACAAGCATCAACTAGGCCCCAACTCTGGAACTCTATGGACAAATCATTCAAAATATTTTCCTATTTGGTTTCTTAAGTCTAAATTATTGAATTTTCAGTTTCCCACTGATTCCGAGGTGAAGGTTCCAGTAAACTACTGTGGCTACAGTATGCATTAGGCAGTACATTGCATCTATCTACACCTTTTGATCTTTTTTTTTGTTTTTAACTTGAAATATCTTAATAGCGTTTATTAAGAAATTGCTCAAGAAAGTAGCAGTTTTCCCCAAAAACTCATCGATTTTGAGTCACAATTAACAAAAAGAGACGTCTGGAAGCGGAACGGATGTAGGAGTTGTCAAATTGACCATGCACATTTAAGCGTTGGTGCTAAAACTGCCGTTCCGAACCCACCTGACATGTTAGAGCCCGCCATGATGCCGGTGCAGCCGTTGAACATGACAGCGAACACGGTGGCAAAGGTCATCATCGTTCCCGTGGTGTAATCCACGGCGTAGTCCGCTGCAGGGGAGGCCAAACGGAAAAACAAAAAACAGATAAGTCTCTGCAGTGGCGCACTTATCAACGCCATCAGTCTTCTAAGAGAAAGTTCAATTTGGCTGGTTGGCAGACACTCCTCCACACCTGCTCGCACATCTGACTCCATCATGTTTTTGGAGCGTTTGAGAAAGCAATTCACCGCAAATCTCCCCCCGTTGTTTACCGAGCGCCGTCGACTCCATCGCATGATTTATTTGTGAAAATTCAATTTGGCAGCATTGAGCCGCGAGAGACGGCCTCTCTGTCTTCTCCATTTGTGACAGCACACCAACATTTATGGAAACAAATCTCCCTTCATGAGGCCGAACGTGTACAAGTGAGGATTCACATTTTGATCAGTATTCCCCAACAGAACGTAGATCATGACTTGCTCTTTCAAAATTGGACAAACATGATCAGCACTGTCACCTTCTGTTTCCATTTCCAAGTCGGGAAATCATCTCAATCGTAAACCTGTATACTCCCATTCGCAGGAGGAAATGTTCATGTTCATTACGTTTTTTTCGTGAATGGTCCAGTGTTGTGAAATTCAACAACCACATTAAAACTAGAAGAAAAATCAAGATTCAGAGAAATGTGTTCATGCATTTATTTTCAGTAGGCTGGATTCTTGTAACGGAGTGTTTACAGGTCTCAGTAAAAATAATCTGCAGCCAGAATCCTCACCAACACAAAGAGGGCGGAGCTTCAGTCTCTGCGTTGGCTGCCTGCGTGTCCAAGGATTTCATTTAAAATCGTATCTGTCAATAAAGATTAGAATGATCTCGGATCTTACTATATCTCAAATTTTCTCGTACAATATGACATATCCAGACCGCTGAGATCCCCAAGAAGAGGTTTATGAAAAAATTAATTTTGCTTATCCTATTACCTTTATCTTGATAAAGGTTTTACTTTACTCTTTCATAATTGCTTGGTTTTAATCTCCACTGCATTGCATCACTGCATTTCTTTGATATCTTTGTTTCTGAATGGTGCTGTAGATATAAAGTTGCCTTGTGTATTACATCTGAGTCAGTTAAATCAGTCATCTGAGGACTTGTCCTCCTGTTTCTTTCTGGTGGGGATCTTTTTTGAGTGAAGTTTGCAGGTTTCCTCGGTGTGGGAAATAGTCTTCTCCAAGTACTGCGGATTGGCTTTGTCCAAAAAGAAAGGGTCTGAGGTTAACTGGGGACTCTAAAATGTGTCCGACAGTCTCCGTTTGCCCTGTGATGGACTGGCAACCTGTTCAGGGTGTACCCCGCCGTTTACTCTGAGTTAGATATTGGATCCATTGGGAGTGAAAATGGATGGATAGCCTGATTACACCCTTCAAGACATAGTTCACCATGAAGAAAACAAAAAACAAAAGTCAATACATTGTCAGGTGCACACACATGTTTTGGGGTCCAGTTGTGGTCAAGAGTCGATGTTAAACAAGAGTTTCAGGTAGGTGTGCAGGAAATTAGGGCAAGTCAATGTATTGACCTCGTAAGGCCATGATAAGAGTCACTTTGTGCAAAAGTGACCGTGTATGTGTGCAATAGTTTTCACGTGCTGGAATTACAGCAATTAGCTCACTAATCACATAAAAGTAAATCCCTGCAAAACAAAGTGCAGTGCTTGGTGAGCATTACAGGAAAAATAAGATCCAGAAGGCATCCCAGGAAAAGGGATTCAGGGAAAATATGGAGTGTGGGAGAAGTGCAGGATCTGAGAATAATCCATGCCCACTGTTACGAGCTGTGACAGACTTTCCACTTGTTCTGTATTATGTTTGTAACTGTGGCTCGACAGGGGAACAAACTGCTCTGTTGTTCAAACTTACTCCAACACAACTTAAAAGGTGACATATGGGAAGGTTCTGGAGGTCAGGTGTGTTCTACACCAGATATGTTTGAAGTAGAACACTGTAACAAGTAGCCCGCTGCAAGGCTGTCGACGTTTCAGCTTACTTCCTGTAGCGGTTTAAAGTTTGCAACAAGTGAAACTCTCCAAGGTCTTTCTCGTTTACAGCTGTTTAAATGGAAATGGAAACCTTTTGCTACATTTTAGGTGTCTGTTCACACAGAGTCACTGACCTCAACTCCATGCAAACAGGGGAGAACGCAACTCTTCTGAAACACTGTTATTGTGCATGTGCACCATGGCCATAGTAAATACTTATTCTGCACACATGTAAGTAGATGGACAGTAATGTTTGCCTCTAGAGTGTCATGGCTCCCAGTCCACGTTCTCCTGGGACTTGGTAGTTGTATAGTTGAGTCACCATAATAAAAATCCAACTGTCCGTGTACTCGCCATAGCTAATGTTTATAGCATACTTTTCTCTGTGTGTGTTTGTTTTTTTTAAAATAAAACCACACAAATGGCAGCATTCACTACTGGCCCAACATGAAAACTTACATCCTCATCAGCATCAATATCAAAAGCTACGATGACTTCATGTTTCCCGTTTTTCTCTTTAGGAATATCATTTAACCTGATTGTTTTTGTGGTGTTACTTTATTAAAGTAACTTCTGAAAGTATTTTCTTATCTTAGGACTGCTTTGGTAATATTTCTTTAAAGGCGTCACACTGGCCAACCCTTTGCCCTTCCGTGCTCTGTGGTGTTTTTCTTTGTGCAGGACTCTGGTATTGTTAATGTTTGATGTGAAGATATTATCTTCCCACGAGGGCGGGGCCTCAGGTCTAAACCAAGTCTAACATGACATAATGAGGATAAATGACGGGTCATGGACATGAACACTTCCTGGAGACTGGAGTCATTAAAGTGAGACTGCCAGGCAACAAGTGAGACAGCAGGAGAGGTCGGATACACTAACAGAGGGAATTGCAAAAAATAATCTCCGATTCATATACAATGGGTTTTTTTTACGTCTTTTTTTCTTAATGTGCACATGTTGGATTCAAGGCAGTGTGAAAAGTTAAAAAGGGTAAAGAGATAATATTCTGTTTTATTTCACGTTTACATGAGAATGTTTCAGATGAAAACAAATTGTTTGAGTTTTTCCCTTTCTGAAAGGTTTTGAGTATAGAGAACAATGTTTTGAAAGTGTCCGTTTACACAGAAATGGCAGGAACGCTGAAAACGTAATTTTTATGGAGGGCCACTAGTTAGTGCTGCTGCTTGTAATCAAACCACATATGCGCGCAGAGAACAATACGCTATTAACATTAACAATGGTGGTGAGAACACAGACATATTTATGGACAGATGATGAAGTTGAACTGCTATAACAGGTGACTCGACTAGAAGAGCAAGTTTCAGAAGATAACGGACTGGGAGTCATTACACTCTGGAGGCCGCCATTGTTGGTAATGTCCATCAACTCGATTAGTTTTCTCCCGTGTCTACGGAGTCTGAGCATTTGGAAAAGTTCCACTTTGGAAGCAGTTTTCAAAAAGGTGTGTTTTCAGTGCCTCTTTGCACCACTGTCATTAAATGAAACACCCAAAACACAACAAAAGTTTTCAGTTTCCATTTGACAACATTGTCGAGTAAAAAAGGCTTGAATTTAAATTTGAAGTGTGTCAATCTCACCCGATACTAAGCCATTTAAACTTGCTTGTCATGAGCTTGTTGTTATTTTCCATAGTCGAGTCAACAGTTTCCACAGCTTCTCACCCTTCAGGTTGCCGAGCAGAGTGTCTAACTTGAACCCAGTGAAGTTGGCCGTGGTGGGAAATGTGGGGCCGGTCCCGTTGGGCGTGGGGTTGAAGGAACTGGACCTCGGCAGCACGATGGTTCGGGGAGGCACGGCGAAGAAGCTGATGAAGATGGTGCCCAGGACTAACATGACCACCACGAAGATGAGGAAGGTGGCCTTGGCGTAGATGTGGGCCCCCACCATGCAAACCAGCAGGCACAGCAGGGCGATGCCCGTGGCGTAGAGCAGGGACCACCAGTAACCCGACGGCAGGACCTGGTAGGCAGAGGTGGCCACGGTTCCATCTAGGAAGAGGAGACGACGAGGGGAGAAGAGTTTAAAAATCCTGAAGCACATGTTAACGTCCGCCTCCACTTCATATTTGTCGCACGACAGTCCCAAGACAAAAGTCACAAAATGTTTTCTGAGACAGTTCAACTTAGTTCAGTATGCCTTCAGTTTGTTTATAATTATTGTGATGTTTTGGCTGAAGACTAAAAAGTATGTTGTAAAAACCTACCTGCCTGAAAAGAAAGCAAAATATTTAAATTATCTGAGATGTTTGAGAATCTTGCTCCTGAAGTAGTATAGTAATCATTCTCAAACTTTCTAATTCAAAACACTACATTCATGGTTGGAGACATTTTGCAACAACTAAAGACTATTTTTGCAAAAATATAAGTTGAAGAACTTTAAACAACACGTGTGTGAATCGTGAACCTCTTCCACTGCTGTTGATGTTTTCTTGGAAACCTCTTCGTTAATCCCATTCATAATTCATCACAGCACCATGAGATAAGGACTAAACAAGACTTTGTTAAAATCTCCACTGAAGAGTTGCTGCATATTATGAAACATCAGAGGGAGATCTCTACATCTTATCTCCACAAAACCTAATGTTTTCAACATAACATAAGCATTTCCTTTAATCGTCACACACACACACACACACACACACACACACACACTATAAGATGTCATCAAATTCTATGGGCATCTTTAAGCTCACTCATTTATAATTCCAGAGCCATAAAGTTTAATTTGATGCACGGCACATTAACTGTTAAATAACGACCAAATAATTTCGATTTATTTCCTTTGTTTATGTACGAGTACCGTTGCAATGATTCCAGTCTACAAGCGTTTGTCTCCAGACTAATGTTGGCCGAAGACCCACAATTTCTGCAGCAATTAGCATGTATGACTCCATCAGCTGTTCCTTTAAATACTTTTGTTTTCTCCATAATCTTTCACTTAGGAATATCCCCAGCCATATTGGCTCTATGTTCTTCTACCTTTTATATCTTATTCTAGTAGAGTGGGCTTTGTGGTTTTCATTTGCTTGATATGGACAGAACTAAAAAAAAAAAAAAAAAAACATTTTATTGAACTGTAATTTTCATTCTTACCTGCTCGTAAATGGCCTTATTTTAACTAGTGTCTAACAATTCTATAAATACGTCTCTCCTTTAGGATTCACCAAATTGGCTTACAATTGAATTTGAATTAAACTCACCTTCAGGCACTCCAAATGTGGCCACGATGGCCTCCACCAGACCCAGCACGTACAGCGCGCTGCCACAGACGTTGGCCAGGAAGAACATGATGCCGATGCTGCCCCCGAACTCCGGACCCAGCGCTCGGCTGATCATGTCTGAGTCCCATTAAGGAAGAGGGGGCCACACTTTCAGATCTCACAGAGTTCAGGCTTTCAATTATATGAGCAAATTAAGAATTCTTTTTGAAATTTTGATCTGAGTTAAAACTAAAGTTTCACATTAGTAGAATTGTTGAATATGAAGTTCCATCCAGGTGGACACTTAATTTTCACGCCATAGTAAAAAGACTGGAAAGCAAGATGCTCCAATTTGGCTGCCAAACTACAAATACAATTATCTAAATATCAAAGACAAATTGCCTCAAAGTCATGCTGTCAAGGGGAGTTTGCAAAAACAGGTACAATACAACAGCAACAGGAGAAGTTTTGTTTTGTTTTACATTTCACTGCATTTTGTACCAGAAGGTTTCATTTAGATTTGCTTGATATTGAGATTGTAGTCATTTTCCATAGTAAGTGTTTGGCTTTTGTGAAAATATAGACATTTTCATCACAGATACTCTGAACCACAACAAAGAAAAACTTTATAATTCAAATTTGAAGGTTGTTAGGGGACTATTCTACCGGCCCGGTCTACTCCAGATTAAAGTAGTCCCTGAACTAAAACGTGTTTGACACATCTGGGTTCAACTGTGCGCTCTTTAGGAGTCCAATAAGCAGTTCTCCTTTCTTTAACTTCTGTTATTTCTGCCTGGAAGTACTCTCGAGCGAAAGTGCTAATTTCCATAGAAAACAAAAAGTAAACTACTTGCAGCCACTGCAGAGAGACGAGGAGGGAAATGGAACTACTTTCATGTCAACTGTACCACAGATGAGCCACAAAACCTACCGTCTGTTAACTTTGTCTTTGATAGTCACTGAATAAAATAATAAACCAAAGCGCATAAAAACACAATACCAACAATTACTCATTGGGGCTCTTCTCCCCATCTCGAAGCTTGAGAACAGAACTCATTGCTGGCTGCTTTAAAACAGTCCGTGAGACCAACACGCTATAAACATTAGCAATGAAGAGTTGAACAGACTTTTGTATGAACAGATGACAGACTGGAGACACTACAGGTGACTTAACTATGAAACTACCAACATGGACTAGAGGTCATTCCACGCTGGAGGGCGCCATGCTTGTTATTGTTCATCTACTCTGAACTATTTGCTCCAGCAGTGGTGCACATTCACGGCGATGGAGATCAAGCATTTTAAAAAAAGTCTCACATGTTGTGGTGTAAACAGGGCCTCGTCTCGTCCAGCGATCCTCTGTCCTTGGATGAGAGATTGCTGGACATTTTATTCATTGACGGGAGTTCCCGACACTAAAGCGACTGTCAGATGACCATGAGCAGGATACAATAGGCTCCTCCGGCGTCCAGGGCTCCGTTGGTGGAGATTGCGCAGACGGACAACACGGTCATGCAGATGATGAAGTACGCCACCAGGAACATGGCGATGGCTTGGTACAGTCCACACTGTCCCACCACGAATCCTGGACAGAGAGAAGCATGAAATGAAACACCGAGCCAGCGGAAAGCAGAACCTGGAACCGACAGGCTGCATCAGAGCGGCATGAAGACGAAGTTTAACTGACCAACATCACTGTCGATCAGTGTTAAACTCTGCACCTTCAGTCCAACTGTTTTTTTGACATTATTGATTAATCTGATGGGTTTTTTTTATTTTTCCCTGTTGAATTGATTTGTTTTTTATCTCTTTCGGAGAAAAAACCTCTAGTTATATGGAATTGTGCATCTAAAATAGGCAGCTGTTATTGAGCACTTTCTAATCAATTATCTTGTGACTGAATGTGTATTTATATTGTCCTATACTTTTTAACAAAATATACTTTACTTCTCTCGTTTGACACTTAGTTTCTATATACTAAACTCCACATTAACTTTATTCAGTAGAACATTTAAACACTGCTGGGAGTTAATGATGAAAGTTTTCCCATTTATATTTGAAACTGGTGTGTGAACGGGGCCTAAGCGTTGCAGTGCTAATTGCTAATGGAACAAAAATACTTAATGCTTCAGCATCGACATTCCAATAAAGTTTTTAAAGTTTCTGATTAAAGGCTTTAAATGTTCGTAATACTCAATATGTATTTCAGTGACTATGCTTGAAATTCATCTTACACATCACTGCATTATATAAACAAAACTGAAATAAGCACAGTTTTGAAACTCTAGATCAACAAATAATCCAGAATACTGAAAAGCTGAATAAATTGCATTAAGTGTAATATTTTAAATACTCTCATTAAGAGTGATGTTTGGTAGTTTCATGGAAGCAAAAGGTAGGAGTTGTTTTCTAAAATGAACTAAAATCTGTTCGACTCCCTGCTGTAGACTAAGTCATTGAGAAAAGAGCATTTTAAACCATCTAACTGAACAAAACAAAGGAAGTAACAATCTCATACAAACTATGCCCGGGGAAAGCCAAGTTTTCTAACTTAATAGTCTCAGAGGCCTGCCGACAATCACAGTGTACAACCAAAGTCATGTGTGTCCAATCAAGTATGAGACAAGATAAACAACCATTTTTTTCCACATTATCTCCACTTGGTCACACTGTGTGGAATCAATGAGCGTGACGTTGTTTCATGTGTGTATGAGGCGACAACCTCACATGATTGATAAGCTCCAGAATCTTATTTTGAGATCAGAAAAGGTTAGAAAGGCAGCAAATTTATATGATTTGGACATTTTCAAAGAGATCTTGCGTGAAACATGTTTTTCTTACGTAACATGAAGCAAATTTGATTGGTTTTAGCTTGCTCGTCTTTTTTTTTCTTCTTCTTCTGTCTTATCAGTGACAAGCAGTTAAAGCTGCCATAGTTTCACATCTACAATGAAACCACTGTGAGTTTCCTGTGCATGCCAACATGTTACAGTGTAAGGCTCCACTATGTGTGCCCTGTGTGTGTGTGTGTGCTGCTTGAATGGTGCAGCAGCTGACATCTCACGAGACCATGGTTAAGGAGAGTGGGGGGAGGAAAGTGAAATAAATGCCAGAAAACAAACTTTAAGGTTAAAAATCTAATGCTCTGATGGTTGAGACCAAGTCACCTGCCACCTCTTGTGAGTGACTGGAGGGTATTCATGAAGAAAAGAAAAGAAAAAAAAAAAAACCATAGTTGTGTCTTCCTAAATCAATGCACAAACTTCAAGGATTTAACCAAGGATCAGGAGGGGGGGGGAAGAAAAGATTCATCTGATGTTGATTTCTGCACAGTGATGTGGGGATGTAAATGGGGAAAAGGCTCCAGTGAAACTTTCCCAGTTGGGATGCAAAAGTGCTGAGGTGTACACTTTAAGGTGCTTTTTACAAAGATATATTGTCATGTCTGTGCTGCAAAGGTTTACAGAAGCCATAAACAATAATAATAATAATAAAAAAAACCGATAACTCTCATAAAGATCCACGTGCATTCCCCAGGTGCACAGAACAATTCAGATTGTTCGATCATCACCTGTAGAGACGCTCACGTGGGAATAATCTTGACAAGATTCTCTCTCCGACTCACCGATCCGGAGGAACACCACCACGCTGAACATGGACAGCAGCGTGGGCACCACAACGCCGAAGAAGATGGAGAGTTTCTTGGGC
>OMNM01049503.1:11504-31410 GCA_900302745.1 Parablennius parvicornis | reverse complement strand
CTGGGATCTGCTCGTGCTGCCCCTTCCTCTCCTCCTCCTCCTCCTCCTACTGCATTTTTCAGAACAGATTGCCACCGGCCAATAACTTGACATGTGATGCAGATTGTTTTCCCCCTGACTAATGAGTTCAGAGCTCACCGACCACCATTTATCTCAGACATCAACAGTTTGTTTTTACCCCGACGTTGCTGCTCACGATACTCACTATGGCCTCCATCACTCTATTTTTTTTCTTTCTTCTTCTTCTGCTCTATTTTTAATGTGTGTACCCTGTTTTTGCCTGAGTACAAATTGCATTGCTTTAACCAATTGTTATTCAAATTATGCATGCTCCTCAGCTACGTGTATGAAAGATTAGAATAGTGCTGCTGGCAGGCGAAGGGAAGTGTGCTCACCTGTGTGTACGTGTGTGTGTATGTGCGTGTTAAGGAAGTTAATGGGCTATTCGGTGGTCTCGTGGTTTTTGATGTTGTTTATGCAGTTGCTGATTAGTTGGCAGCCAAGACTGTACTCAGTTGTTTGTTTGTTTTTTTGTTTTTTTTGTGGCTTTTCTGTGCTTGAAATGTAAAAGCGTCCTTGTCTCCATGACAGATAATGATGTAGTTTTATTTTATTTTGAGGTTGATGATTTTGGCACACATTTTCTCAAACAATTAGAGAAGATATGACGACTTGGACGAGACGAGAATGGCTCTTTTATTTTAACGGCGGGACTGCGTGGACTTGCATGCATCTGCTGCACAGCTTTTGATTAGTCACAAATGATTAAAATGAACCCCCTTATATTTTTTTTATTTTCGTGCATGCGATGGCGGCCATCTGATATACATGATTCATATTCCAGAATGCCGCTGCTGGTATATGTGTTGGATTCCTGCATACAGGCATTATGCTTGAACTGAGATGGAAAAAAAAAAAAACAACACAAAGGTTGGTATTGTAATATGGCTTCAGATCGCTGCCCATGTGAAATGCCTCCCCCTCCTCTTCCGTGTCCCGTCTTTCACAAGCTGTTCCCCAGTCGACGGTGCGACCCTCGCTGAACTCTCGGAGACAGCCTGGTAGAAACGAGGGCATGGCGTGTAGACGGCACATCTCCCTCTCTGTTTAAGTTTCGGTCATTGGCTTTCGATTGATTTGCTGTATTTCTGCGCTGCATTTAACATAAACTGGACAGCGCTTTATTTGTATAATGCTGTTGCAGTCTAGACAAACACATATATTTTTTTCTCTATTAGCAGAGAGCCGAAAGTGATCCAGCCCCATGCAGCCCTGTGGCCGGTTGGCTGGCTGGCTGGATGGATGTTTTCTGGCTGGCTGTCGGCATGTCCACTGTTGTCAGCCAAGATGGCAGCTCCCAGAATACACGCCTCTCTGCCCCTTGTGTATCCCGGCTGTTGCTGCTGCTGCTGCCAGCCTCTGATTAGCAAACGTATATCACCACAAAAACAGGAAAAGACGGGAGGATTAACGGTGTCAGATATTTCCATTAAATTAAAATAAAAAGAGAGAAAGAAAGTCCTGCAAGCAGGTGTTCCGATTATTCATCTCGGCCTCTTCGTGCCATGGTCACCATGACCTGTGACATCGTACCTGCTGTCTTTATTGATGTGTTAAAGTGCATTGTTCCCTGAAGCATGCGGGGAGAATGCGGTCTCTTTTTAATGCACCGTTAGGGTGTGGAGCTGCTGCTTCTGGTATCTGGACTTGTAATTAAGGAGCAGTTATTGATGCAGCGTGGCCCCCAGTGCACTCCCAGGAGGAAGATAAGGCCAGCAGAAAATGAGACTTATGTAGTTTTGAAGGAGGGGGGGTTGATAACGTGACTTTGAAATGCGTTTATCTTCTGGCAAGGTTTATTAAGAGACCTTTTTTTTTGTTTTTCCTGTCAGACGTCGCATACTTTAGATTTTGTAATGGGACATGACGATAGACATGTGATTTATATATTGCGTTTGTCCCTGGCTACTCCACGATTAGACTTGACCTTGCCAACAGCTCACACTTGTCCCCTCTTTTTTTTTTTTTTCTTCTTCTTCTTTCAATTCAGTTCGGACTTTCGAGACTACCTGATCATATCTAGAACAGAACATTTCCTAACCTGAGCAGTAAAAAGAAATGAAAAAAAGATGATAAACTTTTTTTTGGTAATAATTCAACGCAGACATTATGACAGTCGCCATGTATGTAGGGAGTTTGCGTTTGCGTTTATAAAGTGAAAACATCTAACCACCCTGTTATAAGAGCCATTAACAATAATGTCTTGAAAAATACAAAATGTCCGGCATTGGACTGAAATGTTTAACTTGGCATGAGACATTTGCTGCGTGATATAAAAGTGTGAGGGTATCACGGGTTTCACGCTCTATTGGCAACAATAGGAGGTCCTCTTTATGGGCAGGCTTTAATAAAGTCTTCTGCAGTCTGTAGCCTTCAGTACTTGACGTGCTGTGTGATGTGGATCTAATAAAACTTTATTATTCGAACATGTTTCCCTTCACAATGTCGACCTCCATTGAATCAGAAGTCGATGATGTCGCAGGTCATGATAGGAGGTGGATGATACATAAACAAGTTTTTTTGTTTTGCTGTGGGTGGTATCTGTGTATTGAGTTGGTCATTGTGTGATTTCTGACACTGTGGCAACACTGAAATGACATCAGTCAACTGTGAACCCGACTCACTGCATTTCTCAAGATCACAATGGCAGAAACGCTGAAATTCATGTGGTTTGCATTGAAGGCCACTAGCGGGTGCTGTTAGTTTTTTTTTGTTTTCTTTTTTTGTTAAAGCACTTTCAATAAGTTACATTTTTCTCTTGTTTCCACAGATATGAAGTCAGCATATATTTTTTTTTAAGTTCCACCCTGGGTGCCGTTTTTTAAAAGTAGCTTTTTCAGTGGCTCTTAGCACCGTTGTAACGAACACCCAAAATGCAGTATTCTGTTTTCACTGTTATTGCGTAAACAGGCCCTCAGTTACAATTATTTTATGGGATTTTGTCAATCTACTGGTAGAGTTTCATTGATCAGTATGAGAGAAAGATAAAACCTATTAAAAAAAAATAGTACAGCACAAGTGGAAATACATAGACTTTGCGCGCGTACATGTGACATCAAAACCTTGTTTGACATGTTGCATATGAAAATATAAAAATGTGCAGATAACAGTACACTTCGCACCATTCTGGCTGCTCAATTAGCTGAAATCGATGTCAAATTTAATTTTTTTTTACACCATATAGTCCTCGCAAAATAGATAATGACAAGTTGAAGACGCCGGTGTCAAACACAAGCATTTGATGTCGCGTGTGGCATAACTGAGCTCTGGAGAAAGAGAGCCTTTTTCTGGAAACTGTTCAATTAGAGAACATTTCAAGCAAGAGGCAGACAAACTGAGATGCATATAAAGTCACTGTAAGTATATATGTGATTTGTTTTTCACTGTGACACACATAATGATTTCCTTTTTAAATGAAAAACCTGGAAATGTTCAATCATTTTTATTTGTAACAAAAATAAAATGCAAAACTCCACACTATTATGTCGCTGCAGTGTTTTACTGGAGACCAAAGCTGCAGCAATATTTCACAATGAGCATCCACAAAGTTTATTTGCAATATCTATTAAATAAAGCTGTCTAGATTGCAAAAATATTCATTAGTCTCTTTCAGGTAAGTTGAATAAAAGTCTTTTCAGCTGCACCTTTCACTCGTGTTTGAGTAGTGACCCCAGCTGCTTCTTTGTGTGAGAGTCGCTGAGAAAAGAAAGTGAAATCATTTCTTTCGACTAAGACCTTCACTTACACGAAGATGGCACAATTCATCAGGGGGAAAGTAGATTGAGATCTGGACTGTCAATTGGCCAATGCCAAAGGTTAGTAGATGGATAAGGGTGCTTAAAAAGAAGAGGAATGACATGAATGATGGAGATGGAGGTTGACTGAAATCAAATGTATGCACAAAGGCCACTATCATAGCTTCTACTTTAAACATGCAGACTGCATGTGCAAAACAGCTGGTTTCAGGTGTACCAGGACATCTCCTCGCTTCAAAACCTCAAACAAGTACAGTTACCCTTCAAGACAGGAATAAAGGATGCTATGATCTGGATGAATGAGAATCTGTACAAACAAAAAGGTTAATAAAAAAGAAAAAATTATAGACGAAATATGGGCTGTATGTGGCCCCTGATTTAAAATGTCTTTGACACCCCTGGCATCGTGCAACATCTAATACAGTCTAAAATTTAAGATCTACTTTCGTTTTCTTTAATGGTTTTGTTCTTATATCCTGGTTTGTACTGCACTTTGTACAAGTGTTGTTTTTATACAGTATACCCACCTGAAGAAACTTCCACATTAGGGTTGAGCCAATGAGTGATCCAATCATATGATGGTGATCGGGACAGAGAAGGAGTGGCGGCCCTGTTTAAATGACAATGTTTTCAAGCGAACTTGGCAGAGTTCCTCTGTTTTGAATGTTTGTTTTAATGACAATAGCTTTGTAAGTCACTGAATTATTGCCCAGAGTGTAACGTTTTCCAAGCGCACCGCTCTCCGTAAACAGCGATGAACATCTTTTCTCAAACGATCGTAGTAATGTTGCCGTTGAACATAGGGCCATAAAAATCAGGTCTGCCGCCAGTGTGCCTAGAAATACTTGAAAATGCAAGATGTTGAGTTTTCAAACAACAAAAATGTTCTTTCTAATGGAGGGATCAAACGTACTGATCTAATGTTCAATGAGCATTTTGCTGCGTGTTTGTATCTTCGACCAGGGTTGTCAAACGCATTTTAGCTCAGGGGCCAAATTCAGCCCATTTTCATCCTGAATGGGCCTTTAAACCTTTAAACGCATATTTTCTGAAACCTGTCCATGCACACCACGGCTGCAGTAAACGGTTCTTCCTCACATGTGTGAGTAGATTAACAATAACAACAATGGCAGCCTCCAGAGTGTCATGACTCCTCGTCCATATTCTCCTGGGACTTGGTAGATTTATAGTTGAGAATCACCTGTACCAACATTCCAACTTTGTCGTCTATCCACATGAATGCCTGTGCACCCGCCACTGTTAATGTTTATAGCGTATTGTTTTCTGCGTGAATGTGTGTGTGTGGTTTCATTACAAAATCAAACAACCGCACCAGCTAGTGACCCAACATCAAAATTACTGATGAACATAATAATTTCTGCTGCTCTGTGTAAACCAACAGTTATCAAAGCATTATAGTGGAAACAAAACTTTTCTGAAACAACAACGCAAAAAAAAGTGCATTTTTACTTGAAATCTTGTGTAAGCGTGTTGCCGGAGATTAGCAAAGACATTAATTCATGGATTATCTTACCTCGACCAGATCTAATTCACCCCCTGCATCTGGTTGCATGATTGTCAAAAGTGTAGATACCTATTACAGTTACTCAGTCAGAATATTGTGACACGTGACGTTAATCTTTACACCACAGTAAACGCTAATATATATTTATCATCGGATATGTTGGGTAGAAATATAACAGTTCTTTGTCAAAATTCATGTGTTTGAAGCTGAAAGAAAATGGATTTTAAAGACTAACAAAGATCACATTGTGATGGATAGAGAACTGTATCAGTGCTTTTCCAAAACTGCAGTTCTTGTGCGGTTTTTCCGATTTGAAGTGGTTTGTATCCATCAACAGAGGTCCAAGGAAGGAAAAGCAGTGAACCAGGGACGGAGTCACAGGCAGTCTCATGGATCTAACAGATGATGATCTGTAGCTCAGATTGCAGCAGAAGCTAATGCTACTTCTAATAGAAAAGAATGCCCAGTGCATCACAGCGTATGTGTGAGAAAACTGAAAGGCAACATACTGAGTAGGTGATAACAGTGTTCTGGCTGAAGAGAGTATGTAAATATATCAAAAATATTGTTGCTATATAAAGTTTATATTCCGGAGTAAGCCGGGACAAGAGCTGATTTCTTCATTACTTTGAGACCTGCTTTTATGGGCTTATTGATTTTATTTAAATCATTCACATTTGGCTGGGAGCTGAGCCACAGAGTTCTCTGTGGTCTGACAAACTCCGTACATAGATTAATGTTCTGCAGAAACATTTAGTACGCTTACTTTTAGTTCATCTCGAAGCAGCAGAATGTGCAATCACCCTGTCAGACGTTGAAGTCGGCCGGTTGCTTCAGTGTACCAAACACTTTAGCCTGATGCAACTTGAAACTTGGAATCTGCAGCCTGAAGCAGCGTGGCTTTACACTGGCCTGCACTAAGATAATACAACTCATGGCATTATCACATCAATGTGACTTTCCCTTCTAAATAAAATGCTATTTGTTTCTTACCAATGGACCTGGGTGGCCAAAAAAAAAAAACTAAAAACCTACCAGTAGCATGAGGGACAGAGAAAAGATTATCAAAGCTGGACTTTATTTCACAAAAACAAAGAAAAACAGGATTGACTTGTGGTAGAAATCCTCCAATTGTTACTTTATTCTGTTATTAAAAACACAACTCCATAAAACAAGTCTTTATAATTAATGCGTGTGTGCGTGCGTGCGTGCGTTACTGTGAACTTCTACAGTCCAACTACAGACTCTGGGTTCTCTTTGTCGCAGAGGCCAATGTCACACTCCAGCCAACGAGGCAGGAGAATAGGTTGTTCTAAAGGAAGTACAACATATGGCAAAATGATAGCATTGCTATTATTGCAACATGTAAAAAAAAATTAAAAAAAGGGTGCTGTGCTGACTCTAATATCATTTTATCACGATAATAGAGGTAGAAGATTGATGACAAAAATTTGGGGGAGTGAACACGTTACCAGCAAACCCCAAAGGATTCACACAGTGCCTCCTCTCCTCTCACCACAAGCTTTGAAGCCCCAACTTTTTGAAAATGCCTCCCAAGGTGGAATCTTTCAAAAATATCCCAGAAAACACGATTTCTCTGAAACGCTGCTGCTGTGCAGGCGCAGCACGGCCGCAGTAAACATGTCTTGCACTCATACACGAGTACTGTTGTCACTGTTGACAGTGCTTTTCTGCAGAAACGTGTGATGTAATCAATTTTAAAGTGAATAGTAATGACTTCACTCTTCTGCGTAGACAATTTATCAGCGTACAACAGCTACCAGGTTGGCACACAGTGTAAAACACCTGAGAACAGGTAACTCTGGAAGTACTTATACCAATTTAAAGATCAATGTACACCACATTGCCCAGACGCCTGCTTCAAGCACAATGAATTTCACACTTTTTATGCCAATATACACATAGCCACTGGCTGGGGAAAGCTAAATTAAAATGAAAGTGGCAGCAGATTGGTTTAGAGGAGTCTATTCCCCGTGTCAAACCCACAGTGCAGTTTCCTCCAAAGTAGCAGCAGCAGCACACTTTGCACCGCTTCATTTAAATAAACCTCCCACCTGTATTCCATGCGCTCTGTGCTTGGCACCAAAGCGCCACACAGATGCGCAAAGCAAATTTTCTATGCCACAAAGAAGTTTGTTTATGAGTTTAAAGAGAAGGATATTGGATGAAGGAGATGAATGAGAGTGAGGATTGAGGATCGACGAGCAGGTTTGGGGCAACTCTGTTGCCTGCTGGGCAGGAGCAGCCCCGGTATGGGGGTTTCCTTACTGTAGACCATTGAAGAGAGGAGAATAAGAAGAAATTGGATGTATGAATCAAAAAAGGCAAGGTGAAGGCAAGGGGGGAGTAAAACGTGAGATGAATGAATGAATTAGGGGCTGCGATAAGAAGGATGGTGGATGAAGATGATTGGATGGAATGGGGTAACTAAATGTGGGATGCAACATGAATGAATGAGTGGTTGATCAAAAAGAGGGATGTGGGATTAATAGATTAAATTTGGGATGGTAGCAAATTAATTCATGATGAATGGATGAGAGATGGTGAGGAGTGTGAAGCGAGAATGAAACAACAGATATTAGTTGGCGTTGTGGGATAAGAAGGATTTAAAAAAAAAAAGGAAATGATGCACAAAGACATGATGATGAATGGATGAAACAAAAGGATGCAGTGTGGGGAATACAGAATGAGGGTTAATGTTTGAAATAGTGGACGCCTGTTGATGATAAATGGGTGAAGTGAGTAATCATTAGGAATGTTGTGGAATAAGAATGAGTTGATTGGGGAGGTGTGTGGGATATAGATGAATGGATTACATGTGGCATGTTAGATGAATAGGGATGAATGGATGAAATTGGGTAAGTAAGTGTGGGCATGATTGAACGAGTGGTAGATATGGAAGGGATGTGGGATGAATGCATGAAAGGCAATATAGAATTTCTTGTAATCAGGATGAATGTATGAATTGAAGGATCGTGGTGGAGGGTGAATAGATGTAATGCGGGAGAGCAAGAATTCAGGTCAGGATGAGTGGATAAAATAAATGATGTCAGTGGAGATATTCTTAGTAAAGTGAGGATGAAACAGAAAGAGGGTGATGAGGGATGAGAAGCCACAGGATGAATGGACGAACCAAGAATTTAAATGAAAGATGATGGGTTCAGATGTGAGATGTGAATGAAAAGAGAAATGTAGAACAACATTGAACAGATAAAAACGACAAACGGTAGAATAAGGATGTGGGAGGATGAGTAAGTATAATTAAGAAAGGGTAGAAGAGGGAGTAGTAAGATTAAATGAGGAATAAGGGAAAGGATATTGCAGTTAGTTGCTCATTATGCTCATAAGGGTGGTTGAAGGGGTGGCACTGCTCCTAAACTGTAGTTAACAAACCACCATGTCAAAAGTTTCCACTGATTTTTGCGTTGGTAGTCCCACAGGGATTTATAGCCCCGAGATAGCAGTAAGGTAGAACTCCTCAAACACCCTGAGTGCATATCAGGAAAAGAAAGACAACCTCAAGAGGGCTTATTCAAATAGTCTGTTTTGCCTCCTTATCGAAAACCATGAATTTGACGTCAGGTTTTTCACAGAAGGATCCAGTCATACAAGTTTTGATGAAATAAGATTGTCAAAAAAGCTGGTTTCTTCAAATTCTACAACTGTTTCATTTGATCCAGCAATGGGAATCAAAAAGAAGTAACATGCAAACATTAAAAAAAGTCTATATTGGTGATTTTTATTTATTTAACACAGTACCCATTCAAAAAAAAAAAAAAATCACAGTCATTTCTTTATTAAATTTGTGGCCCAATGAAATACTGTTGTTTTACAGAATCCACAGACAAAAACTGTAAATACTCTTGAGTGGTTTTGTGTGAGTTCTTTGTCTCCCATCGTATTTCCTAAGATTATACTGAACTACATTTTCTGTGCTGTGCGGCCATCTGCGAACAGAACCTAACAAATGTCTTGCAAATGCTTGTTCGTAATCATCCTGTAACTTCTGCCTATATGTCTTGAGTTTATGTCTTTCTGTGTGGGTGGGTGGGTTTTCTCTATATACCACGGTTCCAAACACATTTGTGTTATGTAAACAGATACCTTCATATTGATTGGAAGTGTGAATAAGAGTGTTTGTTTGTGTGTTTTCCTTGTGATGGATGAATCCTCATTGTAAACTGGTTCTCATTGAGTTAGATGAGCATAGCTTTCGTTGCTGCTGAGGTTCTGCTGTTCGGTGGCATCCCTGGGTGTTTGTGCACGACGCCACTCCCGCCGTTATAAAGTATTTCAGACGTTTATATATGCTAATGACCCATGCTTCCAGTTTACGATGAAGCGGGATTTATCACCCAGCACAGCAGGCTAACGGCAGAGTTGGTTGATGAAGAACATCTGGGGTATTTGGAGCTCTTTAAAAAAAAAACAAAAAAAGAAACGACATTTCTCCTGCACAGAAAATTTACGAGGAATGTGACGATGTTTCTGCGAGAATCCCAACATTTGCTTGATGTATGGTTGCGGAGAGTTTTTTAAAGAAAAAAAAAAAAAAAAGAAAAGGCTAACCTCTCCCCCGGGTTTATCCATGTTGTTGAGTGGGATTTGTATCCTCAAGTGCTTTGCATCCATCCCAGTATGAGCTCAAGTGCTCTCTGTTGCCATGTGAGAGTGGGTGAAGACATATGTGTGAGAGGATCCGATTCTGAGCAAATTGTAAATCTACAGGCAAGCTTTTTCTTTTGTGTGGCTCAGCTCCAACCTCAAAGCTTCCTCTAAAATCCCTTCCTTTTTTTTTTTCCAAAATCCCCATTCGGGCTGGTGAGCAATACACCCTGGTATCAAAGGTGAAAAGTAATCCGAGTGCTGAATTTCCCCTCGTCATTTACAGCCCTGACACTCTGGCTCTGCGTTACGAATAGCCTTAAAAAGATGCAGACATGTAAATTGCCAGCAGAGGAGATGGGGCGTCCATTCAAATCTGTACAGACAGTGCAACTATCAGAGGGTTACAATGGATCTGTAATCAAAAATGGAGGGAAATTACTTTGCAGTTTGGAGAATAAAGGAACAAGAGACCAAGGCAGAGATGGAGGCAGACATACAGTACCTTCCCTTGAAGGAACAATGATTTACCTATCTCCCCTTGTCTGTCCAGCCGTCTCATTTTTTTTTTTTTTTTGTCTGTATAACAAAATCATTTCTCATCTCCTTATCTCCCCCACGACTGCCTTTCAGTGCTGCCCCGGCTACAAGCCCTGTTCTGTTAGATGCATCACATCGCATATTCTTCATGCACTCAATCTTTGCACAGCTGACTGCTTTCATTCAACATCATGGCCTCACCTCTGTGTGAGAGGGGGGCCTAAATGGCATCACGGTTAGTCGAGCAGTCGTCGAGTCTCACAGCATCCTTACAAAGACGTCCCTTACGTGTTTATTTTTTGGTTGATACGAAGACCCCCTCTCCTGCGAATATGCATTTCATTTCGCAAAGCTCGGCTGACATTGTGGTTTATATGGGGTTGGAAATGGAGTCATCAAATCCTGAACGTTACACGGCTTTTTATGTAGTCAGACAGGGCTGAAAAGGGCTGTTAGAGATGTGTGCGGTGTCGGAAGAGGAAGAGTGCATGAAAATGGTGGACAGCAACAGATTGTGTGTGTGTGTGTGTGTGCATGTGTGTGTGTAAGACCTCTGTAAATGCACCAGCTCTTCTCTGCTAAGAACCACGCAGGCAAACCTAAGCTTATTTACCCATTGAGACCTCCATTGCCGGAGAGCGGTGCATTCTGTTAGAGGCGGCTTGTTTGCATTGTGTCGCCGGCACAGGCCGGGGGTTTACAGTGCGCCCGCTCTTTTGAGCGCTAACCGAGCAGAACCTGCCGAGCCCTGTCCCGTTCTCATCTGTTGTTGCCGAGAAAAAGATGAAGTGGGAAGAACCGAGGCGTGTTTCGGTTGGACGTGCTGACCTGTGAGCACAGCGAGGTGTGGACCGGTAAAATGTATGCTTTCCCACTCTGTGTGCTGAACAACACGCCGTCTCAGGGAGAAGCAGAGCGTGAGCGGTGTGTATAAGAAGGCGTTTTGAGTGTGCACAACGTCATGCCCCACCAACACCCCCCCCCCACACACACACACACACCACCACTCCCCTTCTATGACTGTGTGCAGTGTGCATATGTACATAAATGTAAGCAGGCCACCGAGACCCTGATCTATTGAGCATTCAGGAGTGTGGAGCAATTGGAAAAGATGAGTCACCACTCTCAGACAACACCTACCAACCGTCATATTCTCTCTCCTTGATGCACACAACAAAAAAGCGGAGATACAGAGAGACACGGAGTTTCGTGCTTGCTTCTACGTTGGTTTTGAAACTGAAGAAGTTTTGGTCTCATTCCAGCCCACTTTGCTCTATATTTTAGAGCTATTTTCTCTCTGATTTATTTTTATTGATTCATGTTCTCAGAGAGAAAAGGTGTTTTTGGCAAGTGTGGAGGAACAGGAGCTGCTCCTTGAATCTGATGTCGGGGGTGAGAAAACCATTGATTGGGTTTTTCTGGATTCTGACCCATGCTGGAAAAATATCAAGATTTAGACTCGGGTGGTAGAACGTTACATAAAACTCTTAAGATAAAGTATGCAAAATTAACAAATCTTTTTTTTTTTTTTTTTTTTTTTTATTTGTGGCGGTGGTGATGTGCTATTGTAAGCATGTGAAATCTGCACAGTCTTTATATATAAAGATTGCAACTACTGTTCCACCTCTGATTTGCCCTAAAAAGAGTTTATCCGTCTATTTCAAAAGTGAAAATTCTGCAATGAAAACTGAATTTTAATTGCTCCCAGATTCTGCTGGCTACATTTTCGTAAAGCTCTCTAGTCAGTAATGCTGATGGGGATGAGACCTTAAGGTACTTTCTTAAGTGACTCAATGCGCCATCTTGTGGTACAAACTGGTAATACGAGGCAGGTTGCATGCGGGCGTCAAACGCATGATGATTTTCAGAAGATGTTTCCAGACAATCTGTCCAATCATTAAGTACTAACATCTCTGCAGATAGTTTCCATCATATGTAGAGAAAATGTAGTGAAGTTTCACCTTTTTTGTCACTTTTCTTTTTTGTTTTCAAGTTTAGTTAGACTGATCTTCATTTTTCAATACACTCTTGCTGTCTAATAGACAAAGTCAAGATACTGTAATTGCCTATTGAGTTGTTTTGATACGGATCATACCACGCTCACACCGGCAGGCCGCATTTTAATTTTTTTTCTGTATATTTGATGGATGTGAAACATGGGACTCTGCAGTGGCCGCTGGCATGAGGGGTACAGCAGGTCGTTAATTAATCACGGGGTGGGCAGTTTAATCCCTGTTTTTTTCTCTCGGTGTGTCAAAGTGTCCTTGATTCGAACACTTGCTCCTGATACTCAGGTCAGTGCCATGAATGGCAGCTCAGCCACTGTGTGTGTGTATGTGTGTGGGTACGTATGTTTTTCTTTTCTGGTCTCTGATGCTGTGCTAAGTGAGCAGCTGCTTTGTCTTTTCCTTCGCCTTGCTTGACGGCCGCACAGAACTCGGCAGCTTTTGGCACTTCAGACGTTTAGCTTCGTATCCATCATGTGGCACCACCGAGAAAGCCGGCTGATTGGTCCCAAATTCATGCCGCAGCTTGATCTCGATGATCAACGATCTTGAGCATACAGTCGGAGCCATAAAGCGCTGCATTCAGCGCGCAACAGATGGTGCAGCCCCCACAGAGCCCTGATCTTAACATCATAGAGTCTGGGATTAGAAGAGGAGACAAAAGACACTGTGGCAGACTAAATCCTCAGAAGAACTGTGACAACTTCTCCAGAATGCTTGGAACAACCTTCCCAACAAAGACCAAGAACTGAGAGCAAGTGTAGCAAGAGATCTGGAACTCTTCACTCCAAGTACTTTTTCTGTGAATTTCCAATGAAGTAAATCTATTCATGTTCATTTCACATTGCACATAGTAGTTGTTTATGCTTAAACCTTGGGTGTAGTTGAGCATACCCTCTTGCTTTTTTGCTGGTCACCACTTTGCATGGAATTAACATGTAGAATGAATTGTTTGTGCTTCCTGTTTACCTGCGTAGAAGTTGAAGGTTTTTTAATCATATATCTGATATAAAATATGAGGTTTTCACAGTTTCAATGAACATTTACCCTTATTCAACCCCACTCGGAAGCATTGAAACTTTGTCGTGCCACTGAAAATGTGGTTGCAAACAGCTGGATTAATGATATTTCAGAGGGTTCATCACATTAAGTTCAGCTCTGAAATGATCTCATGGACTGTATCTTTAACCTGAGTGATGATGGAACAAGATAGAAGCTTGTTGTCCCGCAACATTAGTTCTGTTAGTCTACTGATTGCCAAGACAACTGTACAGAAAAAAAAGATATTGGAGCATAAAAACTTTAAAAGTGTGCATTGATCTTGCAAAATGACGCAGAACAAACTTGGGCATCATACATGTGGGCCACTAAAGTCCTTTTGGTGACTCTTGGCCTTGTGAAATGGAAATTAGCATGCCTGATACATTTGAGAAATATTGCTTTGATTTCATTTTAAAGGCGGCTATTATATTTTATTTAGATTGTTTCAGTGCTTATGTACAAACCTAACAATCATCACCATGATTTTTATTTAAAATGTATTATTATTGCAATTTTTAATATCATTAGATTTGTAGCTAATATGGAGTCTCTAGCTGACCATTCTGTTTACATGACAATATTTCTAGTGAAAGGTATCTTTTTTGCATTTTTTTTTCTCATAAATGTTTTCCGTGTGCACGACAACATTTTGAAAATAATGCCCATTCACATGGAAAAGGCAGAAATGCTGAAAATGATAAAGTTAGCATGCACTCTTAGATCTAAATATATATTAAAAAGTGTTTTTTCCCTATGCTTTCATGTTGGTTCGTATTGACTGTTTGTAGCAGATTTGTTCATTCACATCACTTTGTTCCTGTTGTCGAGGGGAGGGTTGTTTGTCGTGAAATATGAGTTTGTACCCTGTTTGCAAGGTTGAGCCATGCAAGAGCATCATTTATTTGATAGTCACGCTTAAAATATCTCGACACAACAGCGATTACACCAACTTCTGTATAGGAATTTGAACAGCCTTAAGCTGAATGTAACACTTCTAATCAAGGCTCCAGAGAAATGGATGCTACTGAAACAATGCCCCCTTGATGTTTGAGGAGATAAACACACCACGACCCATATGTATGTGCTTCTTGTCGAGAGGAGCTCTATCTCTGATTCCTCATCCACTCATAATGCCGGTTGATTTGATGGATGTGTACTTGATTCCACATGATTTGATTACTCGTCTCGCAGTGGGCCCTGTTTGTGTCCGCCGCTCAATGTTTTGCATGGATTACGAGTGCGTCCGTCATGACACGTCATCAGTGACACATGACGGCTTTTTATTTTTTCGCGACTGTCGTTGAGTCTGTAGGTTGCTCTGTCCCGGTATGTACGTCCCATCCAGAGTGGCTTTGATTTGCACCCTCACTCCAGTACTGCGCCGAGCGCTGGCGCTGGCCACTCAAGGATGATAAAATACAGTGTCGGCTGGGGAGCTGGGAGTCGGGAGCCCGCGGGCTGTTCACTGGAGGATTTTAATTTTTTTTTTTTTTTTTCCCCAACTCCCTTCCTTTTCCTTCTCTCCCACATTGTTTGTGCATTCTTGCGTGCACCAGTGTGATTACAGTAGGGAGGGAGGTGGAAGCACAACATTTGCAAAGACATATATCACAGATTGGCACTTTCGACGCAGCGTCAATTAAAAGACAAAGTGCTTCAGATATGCTGGAATCCGACAGGCTTCCGCACGGCTCACCATCATAACCCATCTCTGGGTTGTAAATCCTCACTGATAGGCAGTGTCCCACTTTATTTTGCGGGCCTGATAACCTTGCACCCACTGTGCGTGTGCGGGATTATGGATCAAGTTTAATTGACTCTGATAATCTGATTTTGGCGGAAGGGGGAATCCTGGATTTAAGTTGTTACTGCAACACAAACAGGGAGATCAGGCGGACCCGTTTCGCCGCTGATGTTAGAGAACAATGTTCGGCATGTTTAGACGTAACATGCCAGCGTTAATCCAAGATAGGCTAAACTAAGCTGCCCTGGATGGTAATAAAGTTGCCTCACGGTAATGAATTGAACTGTCAGAGGCCTGGTCACATTGGCCCCTGGCTCACAGTCACATAGTAATAAAGTGGCCACTGTGATGTAATATGATAGCAATAATGATAATAACTGGAGTGGAGGAATCGCATCTGAAGCTGGCTGCCGCTGTCCCCGGCTGACATTCTGCTAGTGGCTTCTTGCGGGGAAAAGTACAACAGGGAGGAGTTGTTCGGAGCACGCCGCGAGCTACGTCGATAGCCTATCAGTCACTGTGACAGTCGGGTCAACAAGGGAACTGCAACTTCGGAGTCTGTATGCGTTGTGCTGCACAAAAAGATCTATACATAACTTAAATAGAGTTCATGTGAAACTCCAGCGCGGCAGATTCCTAGAGGCATCAAAATAGAGAAGTACTCTTTATAGGGAAGGTATTAACAGGTGGAAAATAACTGCAGAAGTGGAGAAACTACAGCACTCAAGTCTGCGTTGAGTACATATAATGTGCATTCATCCCACTCGAACCCTCGCCTCTGAATTGCTCCCACAGTTTGCCCCACATCACCCCAGGAGCATAAACACTGCTTCTAGGAGCCATATGAACAATTTGTTCAGCGCACCCTGCAGTCCGCCTCGCCATTTTTCTCCGGCCTGATCCTTCTGCTGAAAGGGACAGTCTCCCTTCATCATTCTTTCTTTTCCACCCCCTCTATTTCCTCTCTCCCCGAGCACTGCTGCCTGCTGGAAGGTCTTTCTTAACCTTTATTTATCCAGCGAAGGGTTATGCTGAGCACGCATGTTCCACCGCAGCTTTGCCCTTCTCCGCTTTTCACACCGCGCTGCTGTAGACCGGGACGCTGCCCCATAAAATGGCAGTTCCTCCACTGCTGGCCGCCTAGCAGCTGCTCGGCCGCCTCACTCAAGGGTACCTGTGTCAGAGAAGTATTGTTACTTAATCACTTCCAGCTGTTTTCAGTTGCTCTGCCAGTGTTCCTGTTTGCCCTAAATCTGAAGGCTATTTGTTATCCTTTAGTTGGTTCGGAAATGGGTGTCAGTACAGTACATCTGCATAGAATGTTATTTATAATTGAATTAATATTGATAATTATTTAGTAAAATATTTAAATATAAAAATCACATTTCAAATCTCTATTTAGACTGTGTTTCAAGTGAAAACGTATCACGTTTGTGTTTTTGTTTCAGAAAAGTTTTGCGCTGGAACCACAGAAAATTATGTAGTTTTCATGTTGAGCCATTAGTGGGTGCTGTTGTTTGTTTTCTTAATGAAACCACACATACATGTACACAAAAAACAATTAACTCCAACAATGGTAAGTTGGTGGACATTCACTATTACAGCACATGCAAAATTATCATGTCCCAGGAGGCAAACTTTGTCTTGTCCTTCTACTCAAGCACAAGCAGAAAAACTATTTACCACTGTGTGTGCATGCGCAGCAGCAGGGTTAACACCATCAGAACGCTCAGATCTCCATCCGAGCGTTTCCAGAAAGTGCCACTTTCGCCCGTCTACACGGCAATGGATCTCGAGCAATTTGTAAAGCTCCACTTTGGGAGCCATTTTCAACAAGTTGCATTTCCGGTGGCTCGGAGCACTGTTGTTATGTAAATGAACACCCAAAAGGTAACACAAGTTTTACATCTTCATTTGAAATTGTTACTTTGTAAACAAGCCCTGAGAAACACCAAAAAAGGACAGACTTAGAAAAAGTTCTGCTCGGTCTTGTTGTCTCTCTCTCAGTCAATTGACATGCAACGTCTAAATAATCCTGTGCGAGTCAAAACCCCGACTCTTCATCTTTGGCTCATGCTCACAAAATCCCACAACATAAAGTAAATTATCAGTTTGTTATGTTGTTGTAGATTTATTCAAGTTTTGGCCAAAAAATATAAAGTGCATGAATGGGGCAGTTGTGACCCAGCAACAGTTGAGACTGGTGTTAAATTACAAGTGTTCAGTGGCAGTCAATTCAACTGTGTTGTAATGAGTTTGCCTGGATTATTTCAGACAGGAGCTTGGGCACTATATTATTTTATTTTTGGGAGCTGCAAATGACGAAAAGCTATTTTAGTTTAGTCCCAGTATATGAAACCAAACATTTTCAATTAGCATTGTTTTTAAACTTTTTATTATTGTGTTTTAAAATTTCTCCATGCTCCCATGCCCGAGCTAATGCAATCAGATTATGTGTTTTGACTGAGAAATAATTGTCCTCTTTGTTGTATCAGATTTATTTTGATGAAGCCATCAACAAATTGTTTGGTCTCTATCCTTTTTAAATGGTAAATCTAATCAGCGTAATTGAAAAAAAAAAAAAAGTCAAGGGTTTGTTGATGTGACTTTCTGATGTAACAATACTAACAAAAATGATTGCTTTGTCTCATTCATTTATTTAAAAACGAACTAATCCCCTGGCTCATGACTTTGAATCAGATAATTTCTACAGCTGTAAATCTGCCTCACAGCTCAGATATGAGCACTTTCCCTCATTGTGCAGCTTCGCTGCCGCTTGATTTGAAGCCTTTCTGTCAACAGCTCAGGTGGAAGGATGACGGGATTCTGTCGTGGTTCAGATGGATGCTGGGAAACGATGCGTTCGGCTGTTAGCAGGGCTTTCAGGCTTTTAATCAGCATCTAATTTGCATAGCACTAATTCAAAATGTGTTTCAAGTATCGAGCGCACGTACTGTGGAAAAGTTGTACAAATTAAAAGTGCTGGGGGAAAAAAAAAAAGCCTCCCCGTTTGCCGAGGTCTCCTCATTTATAGCCGTAATGCTAATGGACAGCGCTCTGACAAAGTGCCATGATTGTCAGGCAGAGAAAGAAAGACAACCCAAAAAGAGGGAATATAGTGCTTTGAATATTAACATACTGTGATTTAAAGGGAACCTATTATGTTGATTTCCAGATTTTTTTCCCATGTGCTGGAACTCTGACACAGTAACTTTTCGTGAGTCACAGTAAATCTCTCAAAACCTGTTTTATCTTATGACAATCCTCACTTAGAGCTCAGTCTGCAGCTGCTGCCTCTTTATGGCATCCTCAACCGTATGTTTTTCATTCAGTGTAGTTTCAGCAGTGCTGACTCTTCTTCCCAGGTGCAGTGTTGAATGCCTGTAATTTGACACCAGCCTCACTGCCCAGCTAGCCACTCACACGCTTGTAGCAGTCTGACCATGTCGATAAATTGAATGAACAGTTAAAAAAAAAATTTTTTTTTAAATGTTATTTTTGTAGCTGCTTGTCCTTTTTGTCACAGGCAGGATTTTCATTATATACAGTACTTTTTATAACCATAACTCCTCCATCATCTATGACAGGGTGTCAAACATGAAGGCCCGTGGACCAAAACCAGCCTCCAAGGGGCTCCAATCTCTCTCTGTCTCTCTCTCGCTCTCTCTCTCTCTCTCTCTCTCTCTCTCTCTCTAGCTTCTAGCTACCTCGTTGCTATCAAACTAGTCACAAAGCCAGGCTTTCAAGATGAGTTTGTAAAAAACACAGATAATGCAACAGCTATAGTTGAAGTTTTTGTGACATTTCACTGTTTTTTTGCAAAAATATGGATATTTTCATCACGTGTACTCAAATATAAAGGTTATTTGTGGCACTGTTTTATCGGTCCGACCCACTCATGATGAAATATTAGACTGTATATGGCCCCTGAACTGAAATGTGTTTGACACCTCTCATGTATGATATCTAAAGAATTTCAAAAAAGAAGATAATTTGAGCTTTACAGCCCGATATGAGTCATTATGGTCGCTTTCAGCACACCCAAAGTGCAATCACCCAATAACAGACACATTTATCAGACAGTTGCACATTTGTGACAAGAGCGTCTTTGTATCATCAAAAAGACTTATTGATATTGGAGAACTGCCAATTTTTGAAAGCTGAATCTATCTTGGATGAAGGAGTCGGAGCACTCAATCATAAGGCATATTTTGATCATTCTACAGCATTAAAATGCAAACCGGGTTCTCAGAGTTTCCCGATGTTGGTCATTGCGCTGCCAGTAGAAAGCCTACTCATTCCCCATGTACTAAATGTCAAATATCAACTTTTTTAGTCGTAAGGCAGAGGCGTGATGGGTTGTGGATTTCAAGAAAAGCTGCTCAGCACAGAGCTGAGGGCAGCTGTGTTTTATTTGTGGAGTTCAGGACTGGTTAGAGACTCAGGAGGCGAGAGAGTGAAGTTCACAGCCAACGTTATAAGCTCAGAGATGATGATAATGTGCCCAACGAGACCGTTTGACTCCCTCCCTAACACCTAAAGCCGTTTAACTCGGAGCTGCCGTCACTCATCATGTGATGCTGAGCAATCGCGTTAAAGTCCCCCCCCC
>OMNM01049503.1:0-11484 GCA_900302745.1 Parablennius parvicornis | reverse complement strand
GCCCCCCCCCCCCCGAATGTTTGAACCTGCTTTAGTTTTTACAGCTACTGCGCCCGAATCCCAAAGGAAAGGATTTTCCTTTGACCTTTAGTTAAGTTGATGCTTATACAGTTATTTTTCATGATCTAAACTCCAATGAAGTGCTATTTGCTCTTTCAGTCTATAAATCAGCTTACAGACTTTAAAGCTTCAATTCAGCAGGATTTCTTGCTGATGCTGGAGGCCATGTTTTTTTTTTGTTTTTTTTTAGTAGCATAAGTTCATGGAGCTGTAATTAACACCAGCTTTCTTTGTCCTTCCGTGACATCGCTCCGAGGACAAATCCGAACTTAATGATTCCCTGCAAATCTATAACTGCTAAAATGATGTGAAGCTGTTTACAGTTGCAATGTGTTTGTCTTTCCCCTTCCTCCCCCAGAAGGGCCCCTTTTTCTTTTATTCTCTCCTTCTGTCTCATTTTCTTTCCTCGTCCCTCATTCCTCTGCTCATTATCGGTAGCTTATGTCAAAGTCTACCTTTACATTTGTTTGTTCAGCTCTTTTGTTACTTTTCAAAAACATAAGATCCTGCAACGTGTATTAAAGCTCTTCTAATAATTAACTTTAGATTGGTATGAGGTCAGATATATTTTATTCTGCTGCACACTGTTAGATTTTTAACAATCCCAGACGAAAGATAACAATCGTAGGAAAATCGTGGTGAAATTCTTTGGTCCTGGCTCCTACGTCGTACAGTGAGACCGGTTAAAGGACGGCCATTGTCATGGTCCTGCGATCAAAGACAACCTGTGCTTTAGTAACAATATTGCTTAGAATTGCTGTGGTGGTTTCTATATTTGTGCTGTGATTTATTAATTTTCGTTATGCTGCCACCATACATATCTCACTTAAAACAGGTCTGATAAACACTCTTGACAATTTGGAAAAGCTGTTTAGCTCCCAGCGAAAGAACGTAATGAAACATTTAGCACCTGAAGATATTTTCCTCTCAGAACGATCTAAAAATAAAGCATTCACCTACTCATTGTAAACTTGAAATCTGTTTAAGACGACACTAAGTTGTGCCTTCAGGTGTTCACGTAGTTAGTATTTCTTCATTTGTCCAGCTCACATAACATATGCATGTTTTTTTGTTTTTTTCATCATAATCCTGGCACCCCGTTCTTCTAATTCTTTTGTTTTGTTTTTTTTTTTATCAAATAAAATGTTGCATAAATTGTCTTTCTGGATGGGTTTCAGACAGATGCCGAGAAATACTGGCATCACTACTACCTGGATATTGTCCATGTTGATGATTGAAATGGCAGCTGTACCCTGCAGATTTTATCAGCTGTAGTCAGCAAGCTCATTAAGTTAACAATAACCCCCCAGAGTTGATTTAAAACACATTTTCAGCTGATATTTACAAAATTTCCTGTAAGATACGTCGCCAGCGGTCAATGGCCACGCGGTTGGAACCGTTGCTTGATCCAGATTTTTATATTTTGTTCTTTTGGATTTTTCAGAGTTTGAGGAGAATCAGATATCAGCCTCCAAAACTTTTGATCCGTGTGTGTATTACAAGACACCCTGGTTGCCTTAGACAACATTTCAGTTTGAAGAGGAACACAGAGCCGGATAGGCTTGTTACAGATGTCATGTTGTAGTATAAGCCAACTTTTGTGAGTGGTTCGGGAAAAACTCGGTTGGTATTTCTCCTGTGCGGGTGAATATGAGGCTTACACGTTTCACATGAAAAACGCATCGTTTTTGCGTCTTCCTTTCTAGGTTTGTGTTTGCATGGCAATGTTTTGAAAGCAGTGTCCATTTACATGGCAGAAAAATTATGTAGTTTTCATGTTGGGCCATGTTGGTTGTTTTTGTGATGAAGCCGAACGCACATGCGAGGAGAACAATACGCTATAAACACTAACAATGCGGAGTACACAAATAATCGAATGGACAGATGATGAAGTTGGAATGTTATTACGGTGACTGTCAACTATGAAACTACCAAGTCCCAAGAGAATATGAACTGGAAGTCATGACACTCTGGACACCGCCATTGTGTTTTCAGTGACTCAGAGCACCGTTGTCAGAGAAACAGACATCCAAAATGCAAGAGACGTTTTCCATTTTCTCTGGAAAACGGAGTGAAAATGAGGCCCAAGATGAATTTGGAACAAAACACATTTTTTCAGACTTGAAGGTAATGTTAAAGTAATGAGAACTCTTTATAGTCATTATTCCTCGCATATCACAATCTCAGCAATATCTTATTTTTCTTTTTTGATAACTCTGTTTCAGATTTTCTTGAAAGTAGATCTCAGAGCAATGATTATCATCAGAAGCCTTTTAATACATAAATGAGAAAAGTTTGTTGAATAGTGCAAGGACCGAAGGACGGAGGAATGAGGCCCTGTGAGGAGAGAGAACAGTGTGTCCTTACACCAGAGAGAGAATTAAATGCAATGAAACATGACAAGGTGTGACTGGAGTCCTGTACGCGCTGATCTGCTAATATCCACCGACAAACATGAAGAAGTGGTGGCAGAAGAGAAACGGGACACGGCGAAATGAGAATATTCATACAGCTTGTTAGCTGCCCTACCAAAAGAAAGCAATCCAAAATGAGAATTGTGTCTGGAGAAACCACAGCGCTTTGCAACCCAAAAGGTGCAGAATGTTCAGGTGAACATGGAAAAATCTTGAGCATTGATATGATGATGTGATGTGATGTTAATGAGTTTGTCATTTGAGTTGTTTTCTCCTAAATAGCAGTCCCATTTCTCTTACTGTTCATTTTCAGGAGTTGTGACTGATCAGTTTTTCTTCACATGTGCCTTCAGTTCCATTTTTTTTTCTTGAATTTTTTTTCCTCATTGGATTTCTGCGCAATGGTCAATCGGTATGAAACGATTATAGCAGAGAAAGAATGTATTATTTGCACGATCTTTGTGAAGAAATTGTGACTCATTGCACTTCACTATTGTTGAAAATTGTTTCTCGTATCTCACTCACTCTTTTTCCAATATGCATATTGTCGACTGTTGATTTCGCCATAACACTGAATTTGCAATATATTCTAAAGCCCAACTGCAGAAGGGTAGCACGTCTTCCCCGGGTGGCTCTATCAGCTCCAGTATGGTGGCTCAGTCGAAGCAGCTCAGCTAGTCGAAGCATGCATATAAGTACCCACCTGATATGCATGTTAAACTGGAAAGCAGCGGTAGGCAGTCCAGCTTCCACCTGGACTGCAGCAGCACAAAAGGAACATAATCCAGCTACCAACAGCCCAGAAGGGGAAGAAATGGGCACCGACCAAGCACTCGAGCGAGCCCCCAACCCCAAGGCCTCCGTAAGCCTGTCCTGATTTGCCCTTCTCAGTGCAGATGTATGTGTGTAGCTCATTAAAATTGGATGAGGCACCCAGGAAGGGGAGCGGGTGGTCTACATCACAAGCTTTCCTGCAGTGTATCCTGCTAAATAGAAATCCCCACCAACACCACGAGCCCAGTCTGAATGTGAGGTGTGTAACAAAGCGTACTGTGGAGAAATCTTTGAGCAGATCTGAGCTTAATGATTTTGGCACACTAAATTGCTAAAGAGAAATAATTGTTTCTACTCAGCACTTGTGAGGAGCGAGAAAACTTTAACCCGCAAACACAGTGTTGCACAATGTGTTACAGCAGTGCGATTTGAACGTCTCCAAGTGTTTTGCGCGAATGCATTGTGCCAGATGCTGCAGGGAATATTCCCACGTTGCGCTTGTGAGTTTCACTGGCTCTGACTGCAGTGCTGTACGGCTCCAACATGATCAAGGCCTCTTTCTCCAATGCTCATGAGTCTACCCAATGCACAGTGGTGCGTTTTTATGAGCATTCCCAGAGTGAATGAGTATTGCATTGTACTTCCAATAGACCTCTGATATATTTTCAACCGGGGCTGCGTCCACAGATTTAGTCAGACGTTATTTCAAACATCAGCATAATAAATTCAATGAATAATGTGGTGGCAGCATAAAAGGCACAGAAACGTCTCTAAACTAACCAATTTCTTTACTTTTATGGTGCTCGCGGTGGTATTTGAAGAACAGGATAATGTACACAGTGCATTGCAAACCCTTGATATGAAGAAAGCAAGTTACTCTTGCAGTTTCTGCAAGTCACTTAAGTGATCCACAGTTGGTGGTTGTAATGTTTTGCTTCCTGGCTGTGTGGCTTGACAGAACTCGACTGGGACTCAATCATGATTGGTAATCAGCTATGTATTATGGATGGATAGAATGCATGTTTAATGCATCAAAAGTGATTTTTTTTTTCAAGTTTGGAGATGGTGATAAATAAAATATGTGGGTAGTTTGCAGAGAAACTCGGAGCAAATTTAAGACCACTTCTCGAAAGAGTCTTTAATCAGACTAGATCAGGCGGTTTTAGGGTGGTATGGCTGTGAGCAAAGAAAAATGAAAAAAAAAAAAAAAAATGAAAAAAAGATGTGTGAATAAATTTAGAGCAATGGTTGCTAATACTTGCATAAAAGCCAGACCTTTCTTTGCACTTTTGAAGGTTACATTGCGTGTAATTTGTTTTTTTAACTTGAAGAGACAACTTGAACTAGAAAGAATTTTCAAGCTTCACTGATGAGGGTTGGACTGACCATTTCTACCACAAACACGTCTCACTTTAAGCTCCTGAACCTTTTCTAGCTACTTCCAGGGCCACCATTTTTTTTAAATTTTTAACAACTGTGTGCCTAAATGATCAGTTGCAGGTCACGACCCCGCTCGCAGGCCCCCCGACACGTTCATGAGCCTTTAGATAAACAGGGCGAGAGAATATCTCCCCCTACCCGACTCGCCCAGACGCTGATGAAGTCAGACGGCGTGTGCGTGGATCACTCTCGCAGACGCAAACTCGCGCTGAGCTGGCGGGTGTTAGGGAGATAAGGCGTGCTTTATTTAGCAGCGCTACAGCGCAGCTCGGGTGGGTGACGTCACCCTCAGCACCACCACCTGCCCCGTGGCGTACATCGAGGTGCGGTCAACTGCGCGAGCAACAAATGTGCTTTTTTTCCCCCAGCAGCTATTTCTCTCTCTCTGTTTCCCTCATTCAGCCAATTCAACCTGCACACATGCAAACATTAACAGACATATTAAAAACTTGTGTTAAGGTTTGAAGCTGCGTGTGCTGGAGACGTGCAGAAGTCTGTCCTGTGGAGCGCAAATCGACTGCGATGTTGATAGGAGCTTAATGAGAGTCTGTTAGCAATATGTCTTTCAGAGACACAAAAAGCGACTTAACTTTCTTTTCATTTTTGTCTCGTCTGCCTGGCTCTGAGCCATCTTTGTTTTGCTTTTCCTTTTTTTTTAAATGTTGGCAGGCTAGGAAGCTTATACTATTGTTGCATTGAGTCACTCCGACTGCGTGTGTCAGCTAAACGCCCAAAATGTAAAAATGTAAATGCAAACAGAGGAAGAATATTCTCTCGACAGGGCTCTTACTCTGTCCTGCTGATTTGAACGGCGTTCCAACTGACAAATGTTTCCCTCAACATCTGTTTGGTATGTTGCTCACATATCTTGCTGCTGCAGTATGCAGTGCCTGTGCATATGGAGCACTCATCATCCTGCTTTTCTGGTGTATTATCAAAAAGCTGTTACCAAATGTTTGGCTTTTTTAGTTTTTTTTTATACATATATGAAATACTGTATTTGTCATGGTTTCAGTCTGATTCCTTTTTTTTCTCCCTTCTTCCTCCGCCTATTCTGCAACAGGATCTGAAGAAGGTGCTGTCTTTCCCCCCGTACCCTGGGGAGTTCTTGCACCCGGTCGTGTATGCCTGCACGGCGGTCATGTTGCTCTGCCTCTTCGCCTCCATCATCACTTACATCGTGCACCACAGGTAAGTCAAGATTTGCCAGTTTGGTCCTTTTACTGGTTGGACTCTGCGTTTGAGGAATAGGATATTTCGATGTTATCTCCTACTGTAATGTGACTACTTTCTTTTTTCTTTTTTCTTTTTCTGTAACATATTAGTAACCGATTACATTTTTAGTGTTTCTGTACGTTTTCCTATCCTGTTTATTTACACATTCACATTATATGGTATCTTGCTCAAACTAACAGAAGTAACTTCAGCTGATATTAAAGAAAGAAGCAGTCAATAGACTCGCAATAAAACTCCATAAGCATTTGCACAAAAGCAACTCAAAAATATTTTTCTTAGTAACTCCTCCTCTTTGCAGACGTAATTCTGCAGAATTACTTTCAGGCTGTTGCACAACACTCCCTCGAACAAAATAGAGTAAACGTAAAAGGGAGTTGTTTAACTGTTACCACCAACTGTAATTGAGTAGTAATCTTCAGTACCTTGCAGAACAATGGTTCAGCTTTAATCCTCTCCTGGCTGCCGCGCCTTGATTTCTCCAGCCATTAACTTCACCTCCTCTCGCAGACGGGTGGGCAGATGCTTCATTTCTCGCCTTTTTACCTTCACCATTGTTTTGGTCACAGAGCCCAGGCCGACTGCGGCGTGAGTCTGATGCTTTAGGCCGACGTAATAAAACGCCACCGTCATGTCTGACTAAGAAAACATGCACCCACGTGCGCGTGTGTGTGATTCTAAGCAGTCACGGCAGAGAGACATGATTCTAAAGGATTTCTGAGGGGTACTTAGGCCACCTTTGTTCCTTTTATACCATAGAGAGATGAGGGCAGAGGATTGCTGTGTGGCTCATGTGGCGTCGCACGCTGGCATCTGTCTGCTCCTCTAAGGCTGATCTGCTCTGGATGCTGTTATTAAAGCAGGAGGGCGTCTGACTGGCATATTGTTTCGGTACGCCACTTCCTGCGCCAGTTTTTCAGGTGGAACGTCGAGTCGTTTTGTCATGTCGTTGGCATTACTGCAGCAGTATTGTTTTGGATTACAATTTGCTTTCCGAAGCAAAGACACTTAAGTGATATGTTCAAATGTGGCAATTTTTCTTTTCAATCTTTATAATTTTCTATTCCTGGGACCAGAGTGCAGAATTTTCTGACATCGTACAGCAGCGTTTTCATTTTACATCCATCTGTAACACCTGGGATGGAGACAGGGTGCGTCCTTCTGCAGTCAGACAGCGACGAGAGCATCTGGGGCTGCAAACAGCAGCATCACTTTCTGTCCTTTAGCACTGCAGTATTGACGTCTGAAGGAAAAATAGTTGCAGGAGACTGCAAGATGCTTTTGTGAAACTGAATCCTAACAAACAACAATAGTAATACACAGACCTACTGTATAAAAAAAGAGGTAAAACACTGTTGTTCCAACCCTTAAACAGAGATAATTGTAACATACTAAACGGGCTAATTTCTCCTTATGATCTTTCTTTTTAAGTTAACTGGGTCCGATTGCTTTGGTGCATACTGTAAGTACGTATTACACTTGATAGTGATAATAGAGTTTGATAGGACTTTTGCACAAGTGTGCAACAAGTAATGTAGGGTAAGGTCAATAAGATCCCTCATTGTATAAAATTATATTTATATGTAATTTTTGATTGCAAATTATATAAAAATGCTTTATAAATCCTGTTGGTATTCAGGCCGCAGACATATTCACACAACTTAGTGTTCAGACATGGTGTTTGGAAATGAGCTGCTGAGACTTTCTTAACCTTGAGAGATCACAATGACAAATTAATGTCACATATCTGCACAGCTTATTATAAAAATGATCATGGAAAACAATAAGATTTTTCTTTTTTAAGCTGCAAAGCCAGAAATGTTCAGGCCATTGTTGTTTGGTGACACAAAAAAAGCCTGTTTATTTGTGTATTTCAACTTGAAAGCTTCAGCAAACAGTAAAGCTGTTCTAAGATTGTTCTGAGTCATAGAAATATCCTCTTTTGACCGCAAAAGAAAGAATGGTGATTTTCAAAAAACTGCTATTGCAATAGCCTCTCTTGTCTACCTGCGGGAGACGATGCTGACGCATGACGTCACGTAATACTCTTGTTTGTATCAAAGAGCTTTCATGAGTAGGATTACGAGTAGTTTGTGGCGACCCATTGCATATCGTGAATATAGGCTTTATGGCTTTTAATAAGTACTTGTATCGGTGGACAAGTTATGGACAAGTAACTAAAACTTAGTACTCTTTGGTGACCTCGTCCTTTAAAAAAAAAGTGGGATCAGTTCATTCCATGTTCTACCAACAGAATTAGGTCATTTGTACTGCAAAGCTGGATGAAACCTCAACAACTTTTTGTGTTGTTGATATAATAGTGTTTTATCGAATGTCAGAGGTTTTATGGATTAAAACAATGGATACATTTCAATCTCAATACTTAGCATTATGTAGTGCATTGACATCATCACCTGCAGCTGCATCCTGATTTCACTTACTGATATTGTCTGAGTAACATAATAGTTTTTGGCCGTCCTCTTTTCCACACTCGCTGCCAAGCCGCGTTCAGCTACATTTTGTCTCCAGTAATGAAAATTGTGAGCAACGGTACAATTTATGAACTGTTTTACCTACTCATTGACCTTTTGTTTAAAGGACTCAATACTTCACTCTTGAGCGTGTCAATGAGCAGCTCGAATAATGTCGAGTTATATTATGTTATGCTGATATTTGTACGTCCGACTTGCATTTTCAAAATCTGAGATTTACATGGGTAATGCATGACTGGGATCTGATTGGAAGCAAGCGAACACTCATTCATATTCATCGCGGTGCCTTTTGGAGCAAAAAGACATTACTTCCTGTCCAAAGTTGAGTGGGAGCAAGCCCATATTTAAGAAATGAAGCCAGAGCTTTTGTGGTGTCTGTCACACGCAGGGATGGGTTAGAGGGTTGTTTCTTTCAACTCCGCTCAAATTAACAAACTCTTACACCTCCTCCTCCTCCTCCTCCACACCTCCCCCCAGGCTCTCCCTTGCACTAAAACACATCTTTGTTTAGTAACACTTTACTGGTGTAGTATCACTCTAGCGGACTGACAGTATCCAAGCCGTGAAGCACAGGGACCGAGTGTTGAATGGGCAAGATGAGACCGAGGGTGACCGGAGACGGTCACCGTGTCACACGTAGAAATTTGTGGCTTTCGCACGCTGTTACTCCGTCACATGCACACATGTATAAATACATGCAAACAGCATGTGCTGTTGACTCTTTCACTGCCACCGAGATAATCCTCGACAGAGAAGGCGATGTTGAGCTCAGAAGTACGATGTACGTTGTGTGAGCCAAGGAAACAGGCACACGGTGGTGGAGAGCATGTCTTTGAACCCAACTTAATTTTGAAATGACTGAAATAGCATTGTTAGCGTTGCCTCACATGACACACATTAGTCATGTGCTTGTGGTTCAGGTCTAAATTTAGTTCATCGGTGTCTTTGAATGTTTGTAAACTTAAGTCATAGGCTGAGGGATCACAGCTACTGCTTCTCTGCTAGTATTACTGTGATGCTAGAATACAAAAAATAAAAAATTTAAAATGAAATTGTTTAGCCAAGAACAGTGTTCCTGTGTTTTAGGGCTTCATATTTAATCAAATGTCAAAATGTGTACAATATGATACAATACATCATATTATCATGCATTTATGAGCTCCAAATTAAACAAAAAAGACAGAGTTTTATTACAAAAAGACCAATAAATGCAAAATGCAATAAATGTTGCAATAAAGTAATTTAGCTTGATTAATTATTCCATACCTTGTGGCCACTGCATAAAAGTCAGGAGAATAGAAATCAAGAAAACAACAAGAAAAACATTAAAGCCACAGAAAACCCAAAGACATTAAGCAGACAGCTGTTCAATTGTATGAGTTAATTACATATCATGTGGTATTGTGATAACAGCATGTTATGCATTAGTAATGCATGTTTACTTTATATGTAGACCTGTTTTATGGATAGGTTATATAATAAATTAGAAAACATCAAAATGTGGTCATATTTACACGATTTTCTATGTCTTATAGTAGTTTTAATTGTTTTTTGTTTGTTTTGTTTTTAAATTCAGTATTACAGAGTCATCAAAGGACTCCTCATACAAATAAAAAAGGCTATGAATTGGCATAATGTTTATTTTACACATTGTCCCAACTTTTTGAAATTTGGATAATACTACAAAAAGCCAACTGGAGGCTGCCCATTGGAGGTCCTGGGAGTGGATGTGTCACTCACCGATTTGTCTCCGCTCCAATGTTTAGTGGAATCATAAACTGGAGAGGGGGTTCAGAGCTTTGGTTTGGGGATTTGACCACTGTTGTCATTAACACCATATCTCAGGAATGCCCAGGGAAAATCACTTTAAACTTGGCACACGTATCTACCAGGATGGCCTCATTCTGTTCTGGTGCCAACGGGTCAATTTTCACGGTCACTGAGATTTTACATGTGTCCTATTTTTGTGAATCCATTGTCTCATGGAACGCCGACACCTGTTAACTTCAACCACAACCCTTTACGAAGATTGAACTTCAGATTTACAAATGCAAGATATTTCATGTAGCATGAAACAGAGTTCCCTCCTCTTTTTTTCTCCCCACCAACATGATTAGCATGCATTGAGGTGCAACTACTTCCATCTCACCATATTACAGCCTTGTAGCTTGTGGTTTACGAGACTTGTTTTGGACCATGTCAACCTCCAATGAAACGGCTTGGCCGAAGCAGCTCATTGTATAATGTGTCACATTACGCTGCGTACAGCTTTATCGAGCTCTACGTTGAGCCGAGTGAGCGAGGGGCGTGCACCGGGCGAGGGAGCAGATGCAGAGTGAGGACAGTTTTATTCCCTCCCATCTACCCTCCGGGACAGGGGGATGTGGAGGGCTGCCAGGTTAATGTACTTGACCCAATGAAAGCCCGGAGCAGAGCCTATGAAACCCCCCTCCTCCCTCTTCCAGGGAGGCCAGCAGCCGTCCTGATTTACGGCCTCTTTGCTGGATGGAGTTCAGTACCTGGACTGCAGCAGAGGCATCGACAACAGCTTTAACTCTCCCTCCCTACTCCTCCTCCTCCTCCTCCTCCTCCTCTATCGCGCAGAGCAGCGAAGCTCGGCCCCAGAAAACGCCTCATGGCTCACTGCTGAGCCGCTGCTTCATCTACAGTAGGCTCACGTGCAACCGGGGCTTCGCTCCTCCATTTTGGGGAGTTGAGATTTCCAGCGCAGGGTTATATAATTTCAAATGGTGACAGCGACTGTGCGGACAAGAAGGCAGAGGCGCTGACAAGGAGACTTAATTAAAAGAATGGATGGTCCGCTGGTTCACGCGGTCCGACAGATATGTTGGTGTCGCCTGGCCTATTTAGTCCGTTCCCCAACAGCTGGTTTGAAAGGCAATAATGTGGGTTAAGTGCCCTCTGCTCAGGGCTGCACAGACCCCCTCCTCAGGCTGGTGACATATTTCACAAAGTGAATACGAGTGCTCAAATTTACATTGTGAAAACTTCAATTGACCCAGCCAACTGGAAGCAATCTCTTTTTATTTCATCAGCAAACCAGCGGAGTG
>OMNM01049502.1:0-12387 GCA_900302745.1 Parablennius parvicornis | reverse complement strand
AGTTTTTTCTTTTTTTTTTTTTTTTTCCCCCCAGTGGTTTTATACATCCGATTTCCTTTGTACTACACAGGGAGCTCACACCAAGGCAGCTGGTGTCTGGGGTCCACCCCTCCATATGCACTGAGGGGTCCCTCAGCGAGGCATCCACTTCAACTTCAACAGAGCAGCTTTTATAAGACCAAAACCAGACCCCCACCCACACTCCCACTGCTTTAAAACTCTTCACGACTCGCCCCGACCGCCGAGTACAAACAAGAGAGGGAGCCTGCGACGCAGCTCAAGGTCCGGGGGGTTTTGCTGCTGCTGGCCAATATAAACAGGCGGGAGAGGGAGGGAAACCCTGGGCCCAGACCAGCTGCTGCTCCAAATAAACATGAAAAAACACAGCGGAACGAAAACACGTCCCCACGACAAACAATGTTTCTGGTTATAATAAACTGTTTCCTTCTATTTTCACTACGGGCTGGATAAACACGGCAGGTAATCATAAATGCTGGCCAAAAAACTTTCAATTTAATGAAAGAGAAACACTTGATGCCTATATGCATTTTCACTCCCACATTGGAGTGTTGGTGCCAGAAATGGAAAAAAAAAAAAATAAATAAATCAACGCTCTGCTACCTCGCTGCCTCCGTTTTTGTCTTTTGGTGCCTCAGACAGGCTGAACAGACAGAGAGAGGAGCGATCGAGCGGGCGAGAGGATGACTCACTCTTTCAGGAAGGCTGCGATGAACATCAACATGAGTCACAACAAGGATTTGTTCACAGCGCGCTCACGAACCCAAAAAAAGAAACGCTCTCACAGATGGCTCGTCTTTGCAAGCCCCCCCCCCAACCTGGCCCCTGACAGATCTCCTTGTGTGTTCATCTCGGATAGGTAGTCCGAACCTCTAGCCAGTTTAGCCTAACCCTCTACCTGTGTGTGTGTGTGTGTGTGTGTAGATCAAATACAAATAACTACCAGAACTATGGCTCACATTTCCAGTATAGCATGAGTCAGTCCTCGCTGTTACTCCCCTCGTCTTTATCATGGATTCTACCAGATTCTCCTCCATCGATCTCTCTCTATCGTCTACAAGTACAAGGTGAGGCCGAGCCCAAACCGCAGATCGTCTCTCGGCTGTGAACCTGATAGCTATCATCCAGCAATACAGAGTTTAGCTCACATATTGTTGCTATGGTTACTCACATTTTATTTTGCCACTCACATGCAGTATTGTAGATTGATTTGAAACAGTGCAGTGTTTGAAAGGGAAGGGCGAGATGTTCCATTAAACAAATTGAACCCGACAGTCACGGGACGTCTGGTCCCGCAATTTATAGAGACGCGTCAGTCAAGATGATGCGCATCCAACAAGCGTCAACTGTACTTCATTTGGCCCGGCGGGCCCGATCCAGAAACACAGCTTCCCAGATTGTCACACTGAAAACAGAACCACAACAACTAATATTAGATAGAACCACTAACCAGCCAACTGCTTTAATAAATCAACTTTGCAAGTAAACATTTCATGGTTCTGGGAATTAAAGAACAGCCGAACGAGCCTAAAAGAAAAGAAAACTCAAACAATTGGAAGTTCTCATAAAGAACTACGTTAGATGGATGTACAATAAATGCAAAAGGGTAAAATAAATAAACTAAATTAAATGACCAGCCATAGAGATGTGACGAACCACAAAAAGAAAACAACATCTAGATATCACAATGATCCAAAAACTAATACCTATCCTCACAAAATGACACTGATCAAACACATATACTGGTGAAGAGACACATATCAACCATAAAGACTGACACAATGACGATGAATATATAACAACTAAGAAGACAACAAATACAGACAAGTCTAAAAAACAACAATCTAGTTGATTCAATTCATTCACATGAATATATATATATACATAAATGCGAGCTCTAAATTTTACCTGAAATTCAAAAGTCAACTGTTATAGATGTGAGACTTTTAATGAAGATATAATAAATGGGATTCCTACATTATTACACCTCTTAACAAGTCATCATCCATATGTGTTGAAATAAGTCAGTTTAGAGAGTATAAGGGAATCCAGGTATTTGTGTTATAAAAAAGGAGTAAATAGTTAAAGAGTGAAATTGTCCAAATAATAAACACTCCAGTAAAGTACAGATCTGTGAAAAAGACAACGGCAGACATGAAAACTCCACACAAAGTGAATAAATGACATTAATGAAATATAGGAACACCAAAATCAAGAAGAAAAAAAAAACCCCACATATAAAACTACAGGCACTTTAAATAGCACATTCTAATCGTCTGTTACATAATCTTTCTTTGTCCTTGACTCATGCTACATAAGCACAAATGTTCATTAGTGTAGCACGCACGCACACACACACGCACACACACACGCACACACACTAGTAGCTGCGATGGCTGGTGTTAATGAATCTCTGCAGGAGTAGAGGAAGCTAGCTAGTTTCTTGGCTTCGGCCCTTCAACAGACGGACTCGGTTGGTGCAGACAGCAAACCCAAGGCACACTCCAACATGGCCGACAGACAGCAGCTCGTTCAAAATACCGAGCACTGTGACGCAAGCTTCTCCCCACGGTCAGGCATGAACAGTAGCCAATATGTCACCTCGTGTCGCAAGCAAATTTTTGAGTTCGGAGGAGGTACTACTCACCCTCGCTCAGGGATCCAAACTTCGGTGGGCTGTTTATCTGTACAGCATGACTGGATCAAGTCCTCCTCGTGCTTCTTATCCTCCTTCTCCTCCTCCTCTTCCCTCTCTTTTTGGTTTGAGTATGTATCGTGTGCCGTCAGTCGCCCCTTCACCATTCCCTCATGGTCTCTGAAGTATGACGGGCTGTCGTAGACCTACACTCGAAAGAGACACGGGCAAATTCACCAACTCTGCTCCAGCATGCCCAGGGAGACAAAAATTGGGAATTCTCATTGAAAGATGTGTATCATAGCAATTGGTGAAGTAATTCTCTCTCTTTTATGTTTTATATGATTTCACTTATAGGACAAGTTGGAAAAGCTCAGAAACTAGTATAGGGATTTTGTAAACCGTCTTTTCTCAGTCAGTCAACACTGGAATCGATCTGAAAATCTACGAAAATTTTCTTGCCATGAGTAGGTATTACAAGTGTTAGGTGTTATAATTACCTCGGTGGAGTGCGGCCTTCTGTGATCCTCCTGCTCCATTTGCTCTGCAGTTGTGACGGACATGGCTGATATAGTGTATATGGAGGGGCTGAGCCTCTGCTTACAGTGCAGCAGGGAGAGAGCTGTTTTGCTGGAGAGGCCAGGTGGGTTGGGGTCATACCCGCTGGTGGACCACGATGAATACACTGAGGGCTTCTGTTCGTCCAAAGCGGAGGGGTTTGGTTTGATGTAGTTCAAATAGCACCAGCTATTACAGGTGCTGGAAAGCAGACTGGGGAAGGAAGGGCCGGCATGCGAGACAGGAGAGCAAACAGCTGGTAGGCATGACTGAATCTCCCGTTTGAGCTCTTGATTGCACGCGTCTATCGCCGCCTTGTCAGCAAGTTCCACCTCCCTTTCCTCCTCTTCTTTCACTCTTTTCTGCTGCTGCTGGGACTCAGGTGAGAACTCGATACTGTTGGAAGGGGAGAGCATGCGCTTATTGCCCCCAGAGCCCGACATCCTCAGATCTTCATCAGACCACACCGGTCGAAGATCCGGGCTTACACTGCTGTGGTTTCTGTAATCAGTTGTGGAAACTCCCATGATATGAGAGACCGCATCGACTGCCTCCTGAGGGATGGGGGATGTGGCTTGAGACAACGTGGTGTATATGGCGCATGCTGGGGTGAGGGTGTCAGTTTGGAGACGCACTGCTATGGCTGGAGATGTGGCTGGCCTCAATGTTTCCAGACTGGAAGTTATGCGTGGACCTGTGTGCTGAATGGGAGATTGACTTACTTGAAGTTCTAAGTAATCATTATGTCTCGAGGGGATTTCTAGTTTCAGCCCTGTCGACATGGGAAGATAGCGAGCTCTGGCTGCCCCTGATGGCCCGTGTGTCAGATAGGGCTGCGGTGCCTGAGGAGTGGTCTGCTGAGAGGCCTCAACTTTTACAGCTACAGATGGGTCATGAGTACCCGACTGCTCTTTACTGCCCGTCAACTGAAGATTTTGACTGAGTTTCCACTGGGAGAAGATTTCTTTGCATTGGGATCCCCCTGGATTACGCAAGACCGTGTCACTTGTTTGTGGAGATGAAGAGGAACCACTGTAGTACCCAGAGGGTGGGGTTTCTTTGGATGTTCGGGACGGGCTAAGACGTTCGGGACTACATCTTGAGGTGGTACAGTGCTGCTCCTCCTCCTCCTCATCTGGATCTACAACTGCAGAATGTTTGAAAAGAAGACATTTTCGTCTTTCCCTCCATCCAATTGCGGAACGTTCAGGAGACAGACAGCTGTAGTCAAAAGACTTGCTGCGGGTCTCAGACATAAGGACGCTCAACTGTGGCTCGTGAGGAGCTTGCTCTGATGCCGAGCGTCTCATTTCTCTGTGCTGATGAACTCCAGGCACTGTCAGCATGTGAGGCGCTCTTGACCTCCTCAGTGGGGTTGATGTAGATGTGTCCATATCTGGTCTGTTTGGCTCTTCAAAGGATGTAGACCGACTGGATGCAAACGAGGTACTGCTGTCCTGACTAGGGCTTCGTGGCAAGGAAATGGAGTCAAAACTTGAGTCCCCTGAGGATTGTGCAACTTCTGCGAGACGTAAGCGCTTCTTCTTTGGAGGAAGCTTTTCAATCGGGAGCTGAGCCAGTGAGGGGCTTCTCTGGGGCCACTGAAATTCATCAGGCTTCTCTGAAGGCTTGGCTGTGATGGCTGGCTCAATTGAGGTCACTGTACTCATGTTGGAATCCTCTGTCACCAGGATTTCTGGAACTTGTACGCTAGACTGACGGACAAACTTTCGAGCCGTAGGCTTTGTCGTCTGTTGCTGTGGTAGATTCTGGGGCACCAGCTGATATTCTTCTTGAGGGGAGGAACTTTTCGCTGCCTCCGCACCTTGAGTTTCGTTGCACAAAGATTCTTGTTTTTCAAATGAACTTGTATGTTGAATTACTGAACAGGTTTGCAGTGCAGGCCTCCTAGGGCTCTCATAAGCCACACTGCTCTCGTCTTTACTGTGCCCCGACAACAGGGCAGGAGATGGTAGTGACGGAGAAGAGGGGTCATCCGATTCAAAACTCTCTTCTTTCCTTCTCTTGCGCATTGTTAATGCCCTAGCTCTGACAGCATGGCTAGTCAGCTGTGAGCACTCCATTTGACTAATTACCTCTTCATTTCTGGGATGATGAGTGGGGCACAAGCTCTGCTTGTGTTTCTTATAACCTTCCCAATCTTTGCACCCGATGCCACAAGCCTCACACTCATATGGCTGTGGTTGGTTTTGTTTATGGTCGGGCACAGTAGTTGTGCTATCAGGGTAAAATGAGTGAGAACTCTCATGCTCTTCTTTTGTGAATTCGGAGCCAAGTGGAATTTCAATGGCTGGCTGCCTTCTAAGCATCCCATAACGTCGAGGCGTCTGTGTTTCAGAGGGTGGTCGTTCATCAAAAGACTGACTTTGGCGGAATTTGTTGGCACTGCTGCTGGAGGAGTCAAGTGAACTATCTGTTGATGGCACTGACTGACTTCTAAACAGGGGGGCAGAAGATGTTTGGCTCGCCGGATGCTCTACATTCAGGGATGTATGATGAAATTTTTCACACGGTACGCCCATGGTGATGGAGCCACTGTTTTTGTAGCCCAGATCTCCAGCTATAGGGCTTTGAACTAGTGGGTCTTTGATGCTTGCAGTCTTTTGAGACTCCGAACTGTTCTTTCTCGAGAGAGAAAACCTCCTCGGTTTCACGCTGTCAATTTTACTGGTGTCTACCACTGCCTCGTTGATGGTGATAAGTTTGGTGATGTGTTCAATTACCTGTTTCTTGGGCACTGTGAATGAAATGCTTTTGTCCTCCTGGCCAGAGGGATGCTGGTTCTGGTGCCGAGACATCCTCTGTAGGTGCCCAAGACGTCCATATTTTCCGAGGATGATCTCTGCATAACTTTTGGCACTTGTGTTTGGGGGGCTGTCTTGTGATTGCTCAGTACTTTCAGAGCGAGAGAAATAGCCTGATTCTGTGCTACCTCTACTATCTAAAAGTAGAGATGATGTCTTATCATCAGAGTCCTGAGGAGCGTGTTTTCCTCGACTTAGACGCAGGGCTAGTCTCTTCTTCACTGCGTAGGAGTCACTGTTCCCAACAGTGCACTCTTTGGCCCTGTCTGTTTCACTACTCTTGATTGAGGGTGCACTGTCTTGTTTTTCTGTCAGAGAAGAAGCTGATGACAGTTGTCTTGTTTCATCCTCTGACTCGGTTACTTGCTCCTCTAATGATTTGGGCTCCCCAAGTGCAAGTCCAGCCTTCACCCTGTGGGTATGCGATTTGCGATGCTTATACAGGTTACTCTTGGTCTTAAAAGAAAATCCACATGGGGCACAGGGGTAAGGTCTTTCCCCTGTGTGCGAGCGAACATGTTTCTGGAGGACACTTGGCTTTGCACATGCGCGGCCACAGTAACTGCACACATATTTACCGGGTCGTTGAGGCTTGCGCTCACGTTTCTGTTTTGGGGTGCCCTCCTGAGTTTCTGATTTTGGCGGCGCAGACCCACCCGCTGAGGTTGATGGCACTCCTGGTGACGAACCAGAAACCGAGGGCACTGTTGTTGCATCGTCTGCCTCTTGTTTGTGTTCTGGCGGTGTTTCTGACTCAACGCTTTGTCGCTGGTGCCTAAGACGTTTGCGTTCGGGGTTTTGCCTTCTGGACTGTTTGGTTTGCTGTGAGGTGCCATGAGGCTTTGTAGAACCAGTCTGCTGTTGCTGACGAGGCTTGGGACGTGGACCTCGTTGAGGAGACTCTGGCTTGCAGGGTTCTTGACCTCCGGACGGCTCCCCAGTCGTCAGGCAACTATGCAAGGCCTCCATAAAATGGAAGGACAGCCTCAGGTGGACACGTGGGATGCGTCTGCCTGAGCCAGGCTATAATTAAAGCCAATTCATTCACCAAGAAAATGGTTTATCTTGAAAGAACTCTGATCAAACGATCCACTTCTTTCGACTATCAGGTCTCATAATTGTTTTCTTAGATTTCTTAAACTTTACTGCTTGGAATCAACGCCATCACATGTGAAACAGTTGCATCGAAGAGCACGGCTGCGATGTGTCAGGTGGATTTGAAGGAGTCCTCTGCCATGTTGACCTGAGGTATCCCATCATGTAAAGGTTGGTCAGTTTTGCTGCCACACACTCAGCTGGTTCGGATGAATTTCTGATTCCTCTTTCTGGTCAGCAAAGTATCTGTGGGAAAAAAAAGTAAATTATGATATAAAATAGCCCATAAACATCAGTATGCGCAAACAGATGATATTCTGAACCTCCACTCCTGCCAAATATTGATATTTATGTTGCATGTGTTACATAATCCCTCTTTGTGTTGTAACAGTCCTTTTCCTTTTTTCACTTTCCCTCAGCTGCTGACTATTTTAAATTAGAAGTGTTTATGTAATGTTTGGTGGGTAAAAGGATATGAACATTCAGTGAGTGAAAGTGATGATTTTGCTAAACTTCAGTGTGTCCCAACTGTGAGTTCAACTTTCCAACAACACAGTTTTATGTGATCTTTCTTGTCTCCTGTGATTTTTTTATTTTTTCCTTTAATCGGGCAGGCAGTGGTTATTTAAAACCATGGTCAGCAAGTTTTGTTTTTTTCAATCACATCAAGTTACACAAGTTCCACCCACACCAACAGACAAGACAGTCAGATGCTTCTGTTGTGTAACACAGTGGGAAAAATGAATGAAACTCAAACATTGCTGTTATTCTCAAACGTAGAAATGAGATTGTCGAGTTTTTCTGGATGATTCATTTATTTGAGATTAGTAAAATAACAGTGGCGTATGGCCTGAATTCTAATCAAAGCTCCATATCTGTTAAATTGTTGTTTCCAATACATGACCATCTTTCAGACGCTGCACTGCTGTGGCTGCCAGAACTCTCTGTCCTTCATTACTTGCAATTTCTAAAGGTGATTTTGATTATTTTAAAGGGTCGTTGCAAACAAAGTGGAGGGACGGCTGATAGCTCAGAACACATACACGAGGTGACTCAGTGGAGATGCTGAAGAAAATTCCTGGTGTTGTTTTGTGCCAGCATACTGAAACAGTAAACAAGTCATCCCACGCACCCACCAGCTGGTTTCTACACCCACATTCTAGTGGAAGACGACGGCGCTGTTGGATAATATCCAAATTACTGATAACATGTTAACCGCCATCGAAACACAACTTTAAGTCTGAAATGACAACCAGCTAAGATCAGCTGATCAATACGTTAATCTTTGTGATCTCATCCTTTAATACGAAATACATGTTAGATTAAGAACAACCAATAGTATCTAATAGTCTCAATATGATTATAAACTGTCAACGTTGAAGTTCGAAGTGAGTCTTCGGCGCCGTTTATGTGAAAATGAACCTCGCATTATCTACGGCTGTGGTGCGCATGCGCATTAGCAGAGCTTCAGAAACCTTGCGTTTTATCACGTTTGTACAGCGCTTTTGAAATATGGAGCACTTTTCAAAAAGTTAGGTTTACATTAACTCCAAGCACCGTTGTCATTTAAACAGGGCTTACACCCAAAACGCAAAATTCAATTTTCTTGAAAAGACTGTCATGTTTTCTTGGCAAGGAATCCAAAGGAAAATATCTTTTTTAGCCTCTCATATTTGGTTCTTAAGTTTTAAAACAATTTTTTTTCCTTTTTAACAAATGCTAGCGGACATGTATAAGTTACATGTCAATTACATAAGAAACCTAAAATATATTTGCTTGACGCTCACGTAGGCTGAAAGAACGAGAGCACATTGTGGCATTGTTTGTGGAAAGGTGTCTTCACAGAGAACGCTTTAACTATGTTGAAATATAGGGACAAATTAGTTATACCCCCCTCGTGCAAAGATCTAAACTTTAATTACTTTATGTCAGCGTAAGTTTCTGCATAATAACATGTGTGACATGGACGTAATGACGAGTCAAGAAACTTATTCGAGACAGATACACTTGAGATTATTTCACGTAGAAGGCTCAGAGAAACTCGTTTTGAGATGGTGCACGTGCCCGTTGATTCTTCAGTTAGTGTTGCGGCAGAGATACAGCCGATTAACAGCTCAAGCATAACTTGGGATGGATGCACAGGATGGGAGAACATGCAAACCACCAGCAGGTTTGAACCTTGACCAGTCTCGCTGTGAGGCGAAAGTGCTACCTGAACCTCTCTAGAAGCAATCCCAAAACAAACGAAAATCAGATTCATCGCGACAGGTTGCGTGGAAACTGAGATAACTGTGTGAATGAATTCCCGTCGAGCTGTATGTTCCTGAAACGGCAGCCAAGCAAACAGGAGACAAATCAGACGGCTGTGATCTCCTACGACCAAAATGTCAGGAGTTCAAGGCTTAATTTACTGCAAGGTGTAACAAAAATGAGTGTGAAGCCGCAGTGACCTTGACCTTAACCACCGGCGACCACAAGCTTACTAAATCATCATTTGTGGCAAATGCGAGGGCTTTTTTTCCCCCCCAAGACTTTACAGAGAAGTCGCGTGAATGAGAATTTGTGGCGACGTATTGACCTTGATTGTTTCACATTTACCCACTAAGATTAAACAAATTCACTTTTGAGAATGAATAACTGACAGGATTTTCTCTTGTGGTCATTCTAGTGATGTCCCACTGATGAGAAAAGTAGAAAATACAAAAAAGAAAAAGAAATCTGCTGGTCTGGAGTTAGCAATGAGTGGAATTTAGCGTCTATGGAGTCTACTGGCTGAAGCTGGTGGTAACTGTTTAACGGTTAAACGAATGTTGGGAGATGTGGATGCACGGTTATATCAAATTATATACAAACTACGATAGGTTCAACAATGTGTTCTATTAGTGGGAACTATAGAGCTGCGTGTCATCAGGTGAACATGCCATAGGTAATAATGTTGTCAACCAATGTTTTTTTTTTTTTTTTATATACAGTATCTATATTTTGTGAACTTTGTTTTTTGCTTGATTTGATTTATTTGGGAATATTGAATTTATTTTACGCTTTATATTTGTCATGGTACAGGTGATTTGTATCCAAAATAAAATGCAAAATGAACTCTCAAGCATGTCGTTTAGATTAGTTGATTAATCTGAGAATTAGTCGAATCGTTACAAAATTAGTCTTTAGTGGCAGCACTACCTGTGTGCCACCACAAAAACTGTGTTTCTGAGACGCTTTAAAAGAAATCAAAAATCCAGAGTATACACATTTCTCCATCGACCAATGCACCGCTATGTTGTCAACTGTCATGATAATGATTCGACTTGCAATAAATAAAAACATCTATATAGATGATGATGTCTTTGTGATTTGCTCTTCAAAATAATGTTCTCGTTCGGCTCGTTTCAACATGCGAAATGTAGTTAATTGAAGGATGTGTATATGTGTATCAGCCTACATAGCGTGAATGTTGATCGTGCGATTGTGAGAAATTTGCAATGTTTGGCCTCGTGGGGGCTTTGATCCTTTGGTCACTGACGACTCTCACATCCAATGATTCAGGAAGAACGTAACCAAGCTCATGGGAACAGGCACGTTAATGCAGCCGTCATTCACACTGCTAATTACACCTGGAATTTGAACTAAAAGCACAAGGTGCAGCTAAGCACACTCAGGCGCAGGTGAGAGACATCAGGGCGGGGAACGACAATCAGACGTGAGGAGGGGAAACCAAGAAATCAAAACCAAGAAACCAAAAAAAACAAAAAAAACAGTGACATTCCTCTGCGTTTCTTGCTTTTTACGCATAAGCGAAGCTACGACTCACGACAAGCGACGATTCCTGAAAACTCCGCCCACAGTGGAGAAACATCTGTGTCTCTGGTTGCGTGTAAACGCGGATAATGGCGTCACAATACGCGCCGTCAGCATCGTCTGCGTCATCAGTCTGCGACCCGTGCTTACAGTTTTGCTCTGATAATGGATCCAGTGAAAGCGGCGCTCGTTTTATACGTTTGCACAAACGTGTTTTGTTTTGTTTGCATTTACAATCACACACTTTACTGAAGCAGGAACAGGAAGTCATTTGTCCCATTCGTTATGTTTTTTTTTCTCCAGGATTCTGATTGGCTATCATGGCTTCAAGCTTCTCGTTACACTGCCCCCTACAGGTTTGGCACGCTCATTGCAGCTCTGACCATGTAAAAGGCTTTTTTTTGGAAAGGAATCAGGTGTAAATTTTTTATTTATTTATTTTTTACAAGTAGAGGGGGAAATATTCTGGGTTTCTTTAAAAAACCCAGGTACGTGTAAACGTGGCCAGAGTTAGACATGCACAAACAAAACCCCAGAACAAACATGAACCATGACAAAGAATCTGATGATCTATATAGTCTGTTAGAGCTCGGATTAAATAGTTTTGAAGCCCACTGCTTGAAAGTAGTATACACGAATGTAAGTGTCAGAGTTTGTCAAGAAGGAAGTACACAAAAAGATATTTCTCTCTCGTTCTGCTTCATGGATGGAAAAAAGAGGGACGGGTATTGTCGGGTGGTGTCGATCAGTTCCAGTGAGTCAGCTTTTAAGTTAAAAAGTTCACAGAGCTGGAAAGCGTTAATGCCGCCATCATTCATGCTGCTAATCACACCTGTGTCTGGCCGTCAATGCTTTCACTTCTCCACGTGCGCGCTGACATTGAACACTCTTCAGAGCAAAAATCTTTGTCTGGTGTTTTCACGATCTGCAGAGTGAAACAACGGCAAGCACATGCGGATAGTTTAGAGAAAAAAAACTCCATAAATGTGGAGGAAAAGGCTGCGTCCAATTCAGAGAGAGAATATTGCATAAAGGGCTTTTAAAAAAAATAAAAAAAATCTTGTCAATTTCCTCTTCTCACACTAATGGGCACCCAGCGGTGGTTCCTATGGTAACGGCCCTAAACCATGTGGTAGCAGATGGAAGGAGAGCTGGAGGGCTAAATTTATCTTCCAGCATCCTCACTGACTACACAGTGAGGGTGGAAGAGAGAGAGAGAGAGAGAGAGAGAGAGAGGAGGGAGGCGAAGGTGCCCTCTTCCTCCCAGAAGCTGTGCTTTTTTGGAGAGAGAACATATTCTAAAAAAAAAAAAAAATAAATAAAATACAAAAGTCTTGGATCCTTACTACACCGATACTCCTCCTTCTTTCCGGTGGAATCACAAAAGAGATCGAGAAAAGAAACCTAGCCCTGGACCGGTCAAGCAGACAATTTCAAAAACAAGTGAGGAAGAAAAAAACC
>OMNM01049501.1:0-10783 GCA_900302745.1 Parablennius parvicornis | reverse complement strand
TAAACATGAATTCAAGTTGCAAGTACACATATATGTATACAAAAATAATTGCCAATGCTAATAATGAAAAGGTCATAAAGAGAAGGTTTTTAGGTGTGATCTGAAATTTGCTATGAATGTACACAGAAACTTGACGTGAGAGGTAAAGTTAATAATGCTAGTTATCTCTTCATTATATCACCAGTAGGAATGGGATATATTTGGCAATGAGTTGACATATGGTCCCAAAAGATGAGCAAAAACATGTGACAATAAGGGATTATACAGCTGTGACAAAGGATTAGATTATGATGGATGGAGAAGTGGATCAAATCAACTCGAAAACTACAGCAGTAGTGAAGTTTCCCTGGTCTGAGCTTCCAATCTTCAACAATGCAGGTGTTTCTAAAGCCCTACCTTGTAAGATTTAAAGGGTCGGGTTCTAACAGCTTGGCACCAAATACCACAGCTTAACTTTAGAGCTGCAGTAGAGTTTATGCTTCAGTGTGTTGGGGCGGCTCATGGGCTAAATATGGAACATTATACAAGTTATGATAATGAATTCTGGGGTTGAATGATCCCGCCCCACTCTGATCTGCCATGTTGCCACGTTTGAACTATTTTTGATGAAAAACTGGTTTGACTCTTAATCCAAAAATTTGAAACATCAGACTATGCATGCGCATAAAGCTTGCGTGGACCAAGGACAAGCTGCTCGTCTACACGCACATGTGTCAGGCATGTGTGCGATCAGCAGAAGGCTCGTGTCCACCATATGTTCAGCTGTCTTGGGCGTCGGTGCTCCGGGCAGCTGTGGCCCTGCACGTCTGTCCTTGTTTGTCATAGTTAGCTGGTTACACTTCTAAAATGGGCCTGTGACAAAGAGTCATGCCCTCCAGGAATAAATACATCTGGTTTATGCTTTGCTGGATTACACCATCAATAGTAGTAAATCCTGTTAGAGCACATTGTGCACTTTGAAATGACAAGAAGAGGTGTGACATTGTCCTTGGAAAGGTTTTCTGAAAAAAGGAACAACACACATGTTTTGTGATTATTGTGTCTGATTGAACTCTTATAATCAGAACTGAAATAAATCCAACTGCTAATCAGAATAAAGCTACATGTATTCATTTGGAGGTATGGGAAAATATGCTTATATTTCAACTATGTTCCTTCAGTGTTAGGGATGTTTTGAAATTCTATATTTATAACCCTAAACCCACATTTCAAACTTGAAAGACACCACTGAATGTCATCCCGGATCTGCATTGTCATGTTAACCTAAATAATCTTGTTATTGTTGTCACATGGTTATTTAAGTGGATTAGTTGCCACAAACACTCAATAAAGGTGAAGCTATAAAGAGACACCACGCAAGGAGAACGTATTGATTCAGTCAAAATGTAACAATTATGTGAAATCAGAAAGCTGAATTAGTAGCCTGAATCCAGTGACTCACAATAAAAAGTGACAGATTATTATTACATTTAGAATTAGTGTTCATTACAATTTCTCGACGTTCCCAGGACAATGATGCACCTGACAACAGATAGACACCTTGTTGACTGCAGCGCTTTAGTGTCTGCTATGAAAGGAGGTTTGTTACACAACTAAAACAACCATAACTCCTGCATTTCACAACACACTTTCACATGATTTAGTTTGTCACAGTAAATCCAAGCTAAACTTGAGGAGCACCTATGAGATGGGTGTGCAGTGCAGTCAGTCACGCACACAGCTCCTTTAAATGCAAGCACATGGATCTGATTTTAACCATTAATCATAGTGAGAGGGCTTCTGCCAGTGTGCCAACGATCCTTCTCAGACTGAGGTTGCCGAGTGTTGGACTTTGCAGTTATGAAGGCTTCTACTAACCTTTACTATTCAAAACAACAAAAACACAAGTTAGGATACTACATGTATGATAATAAGTAGTATAATATTTTCATATTGTGGACAGTCAACTCAATTCCATGTCCTTTGCTCAGTAGCTCTTTTAATTGGTCACTAGCTTTAAACTACTATAAACATTAGTGTTCATAATACCAAATGCCTGTAGAAACATACAAGCCCAACATTTGTCACTAAAGTTGAGGTTACAACACACATACCAACTCATACCAACACATTTAACATGAAATATGAAAAAAGAAAATTGAAAAAAGAGTTTTCCTCACACAATAAGGCCCTGTATACACGACAATGTTTTCTTGTTAAAACAGAAAACTTCTGCTGCCTTTTGGGTGTTGGTTTTCACCACAATGCTGCTCGGGGCCACTGAAAATGCAACTTTTCAAAACTAGCTCCCATGGTGGAACTTTTTGAAAATGCTACACTTCCATCTCTGTGGAAACTGGGGGAAATGCAACCTTTCTGAAACCCTGCTATTCATATGCAATCAAACATAGTAAATAGTTCTTTGGCACGTTTGTGTGGATACACAATAACAACAATGTTTGCCTCCAGAGTGTCATGATAGTCCATGTTCTCCTGGACTTGGTAGTTTTAGAGTTGACAGTCACCCGGAGGAGCAATCTAAGTTTGTTGTCTGTCCATGCGAATGTCCATGTAATCGCCATTGTTAATGATTATGCCACATTGTTCTCTGCGTACATGTGTGTGTGTGTGTGGTTTCATTACGTAAACAACCAACAGTACCTAGTGCCTAGTGACCCATCATTTTCAAAATGTTGCCTCATGAATGCAAACCTTTTCTAAAATGAAAACACAAAAACACTACGTTTTTAATTGAAACCTGGTTGTTTAAACTGGGCCGGAGATATTATTGTTGAACCAAAAAAAAAAGAAGAAAGGTTTTGTTTGTCTTCATCTATAGTCCACAACTGTCTTAAATATATCACCGGAGCTTATTCAATAATGTTTATTTGTTTATTTTACACTTACAATTGTGTACATTGTAAAATTATGCATTTTAATTAAATGACTTGCTTCTTTTTTTTAATTATTTATTTTCAAAACCTAAAAGAAAACTATGATGGTTGGGAAAAGGCATCCCCCTGATCCCGTTAGTCTCTGAGGCTCTCTGATGCCCTCTCGTGGTGGGTCCGTGTAATTACTTCTTGGATATGGATTTGCTTATCTAACTCTGAGCTGAAAACACACCTGAACTTGCAGTAAATCTCTAAAAGGTTGTCCTGTTGATCTCTTTTTGACCTGTTTCAAACAGTTTTTCGTTCTATTTTCCATAAACAGTGGGTGTCACATCTGTTCACCTCCTGCATCAGAACAGTATTTATGAGCTGCTTTCCAGCACACATGCAGAAGATTTAGATGCTTTGCTGCTCACATGGAGAAATCAGATGTGCACCAGACCCTGATGGGTGCTAACGTTGTGTTTATTGTTTGTTTGCGAGACAGCACACAGTGAAAGCTCTATTTTGGGAGCTGCTCCACATGCCTTCTCAATAATAGTTGATGATGCCGAAGACAGCATCACAATAATATGTCTCCTGCTTTTACTGGTGTCTTCCATCTTTCTGAGTTATTATTGCAGATGCAGGGGTCACAGACGACCTGCTCTGAGACAAATTATGCTGATCTGCTTCATTGAAACAGCATCGAGTTGACTGCGGACACTTAAGCTCCTCTGGAAACTCGGATCACATAAACAAACAGCCGGATATTGCTTCCAGATGAGCTGCAACACGCCGCCGCTGTGAGCCGCTCCATCTCTCCCTGTTGGCCTCTGTTGCTTTCCACCGAGTTGTTTGTCTGAATCAGGTGTTCATCTGGTGTGACATTTGCTTATTGACTACAGCTGTACAAGAGAGAGAATCATAGGCATTTACATTTTAACTTCAAAGCTCCCCTCACAGTTTCACTTTCCTTTCTTTTTGTCCACTCAGCCTTTCCAATGCTGCAGATCTAAACAAGAGCAATTATTTTTAGTGTTCCTTCAGAATTATTATGGGTGGGAATGTCTGGTCTCGTCAGGAAATTGCTCCCCGCCACCCAGACGAGGTGACAGATCGTTCCCACGCCCTTCTCCAGACAATGAAGTTGACATACAAGCTAAAATAAAAAGTAATTTGTTTGAGAAAAACAAAACATTTTCAACAATAGTGTGCCACAGAGGAGCATATTTATGGGTTTCAGGGCTGAGCGGCCAGTACTCTGCAGCGGGGGCCTTGTGGGTCTGTCCTGCCCTCCCCTGCACTCTATGAGGCAGTGTTTTGGACTGTGGCCCAGCACCGAGCCAGAGGCACAGCGCTCCGCTCCAGCCTCTCCAGAGCGCCGACTCTCACTGACATTACATCAGCTGGGAAGACACAGACGACCAGTGTGAGTGAGTGTGAGCTGGAGTGGAGCAGATTGTTGCTCCGAGGCCAAACAAAGTGCAGATCATCTCTTCTGAGGTGGCATCAGTCGATCGGGGGGGATAAACGACCCTGGGGCCATGGCGGTGCGCATCATACGTGGGATGGAGGACCTGGTGGCGTCCAGCAGCCAGCTCGTCTGGAGCCTGGCACATCACACGCTCAGGAGGTGGTACAATCGCGGGCTCATGCCATGCAGACGCATCCTGGAGGCCTGGTTCAGGATTGGAAAATGCTACCAGGTACGACAACTCCTCCAGAGGGAAGAGTTTAAATCTGGCAGAATTTAGTGATCGGCAGTTGCCATTAATTACTGAATTGGATTTTTGCAGCCAGTCAGGAGTTTTTCCACATGTGGCTCATTAGTGTATGCATGTGTTTATTTGTATGGACGTGTGGAGGCGCAGGCTGCCTCTTGCTGAGTCACAAAGTCTGTTTTTTTAACAAGAGTCCCCTCTCTCTCAGCACACATGGAAGTGGTTTGAGAAGCAGCGTGACCGCCCGTTTGATCTCTCTGTCTGGCTGAAGAGGAGGACTTTAAAGTTGTCTTTGTTGCTGGAGCACCTGAACACTGCCTGTGTGCTGAGTACCGCCTCTTCACCAGCGCTGTGTGTAAACTTTACAGTGGGATAGGCCGATCTGATTTGATTATATTCCGGTCTTGTACGGGATACCAACAACTAAATCTACATTTGACAGTATGGAATTAACCCAAGATTGCTTTTCTTTCAATGGAACAAGTGTAATTTTAGCTCAGGGTTGTAACTTCGCTCCATAGACTTAGCTAGTTTTTGCCCTCAATTTATCTTTTCAATCATTTTCAGGATTCAAACCGGGTTGTTAAAGTGGAGACTTAACCCACTGCACCAGTTTGAGTGATTCTTCCTTTCAGAATCAAAGATTATGGTTCATAGGCAGTGGTGGAAGAGTTTCTGAGAGCATTTCAGAAAACTTACATTGGAGATTATATATGTAATTAAAAAAAAGAAAATCAAATTTTCTGAACTGTTTCAAAATGTATGTGCAGATGCGGGCATGGATCCAGAGTTTTGTTTTATTTTATTTTATTTTATTTTATTTTATTTTGGAGGGGGGTGGGGGAGTGTTCCAGGGGAAACTACCTGAAATTAAGAATTATTTAGATTATAGGTGGAAAGACACTTTTTAATTGTTCATATTTCATATAGTGTTGTTGACTTCAGCCTCGTTTATGCAACAACATTTTAGAATGAAAACACAAAATGTTTGTTACGTTTTTGAGGGGTCTGTTTACACTCTGACGGTGCTCAAAGCCATTGAAAACACAACGTTTTGAAAACAGATGAAAGGTGTCGACATGCGTGAATAACTGGAGTTACTGGAAATTGCCTACTGGTTTGGTCGTTGGTTATTAGCCTGAAAATCTTTAAGGCGATAATACCAAATGTCTAAAGCAACATACAATCCAAACATTTGTCACTAAAGTTGAGGTTACAACACACATACCAAGTCACGCCAACATTTTTAACACTATACAAATTATGAAGACAGGATATGGAAAAACTTTTTTTTCTCCTCTCGTAATAAGGCTAAAACGCAACTTTTCTGAAACAATGCTTCTGCGCATGTGCATCATGGCCAGAGTAGATAGTTCTTCTGCACATGTGCAACTTGATGAACAATAATAATGTTTCCTTCAGGGTTTCATGTCTCCCAGTCCGTATTCACCTGGGACTTGGTGGTTTTATAGTTGACAGTTACTCATAACAACAAACCCACTTGGTCTTCTGTCCATATGAACGTTCATGGACTCGTCTTTAAGGCTCTTAATAATTTTATTTCAACGCATTTCTTTTCTTTCTTTGTAAAGCACTGTGAGTTACATTGTATCTCAGTGGTGCTCTACTAACAAACTTGCGTTGCATGTTAATGTTTATAGGGTATTGTTCTCTGCTGTGTGGTTCCATTACAAAAACAAACAGCGGCACCCACGAGTGGCCCAACTTCTTTAATACTTCATTTTCAGCCTTTCTGCTGTTGCCATGCAAATGGACATCGTTTTCAAATAAATACGTATGTACATATGTAACTACGAAACACTTCTGGAAGAAAAATGCAAAAACAATACTTTTTCACTTGAAACAGGGTGCAAGTTAATTTACTTTTTAATTTCCCACTGTTAGCATTGATAGCAGGTTGGTGCTGTCTAAGACTGATGCCTTTAGCAACTAAGTATCTTAACATGAAATCCATCTGTAAAAGTTTTCATCAGTATGGGACTAGATATGTGTTAAATACAATTGAAAAGAGTGTGTACTATTTTTCTGAAAGAGAGCAGAATACAGGTGTAATATACAGTGAAGTGCTCCAGATGTGAACAAGTTCACAGATAAAGAGGGTCTTTCCTGAAGTGTGAATCTCCTCCTCAGCTTGTGGCTTTCCCAGAGTTCATGGGTGAGGCGGTGGGTCGCAGAGCTGGTCAGATCTGCAGGGTGGGCCCACTTGAGGTCATGTGAAGAGAGCACCAAGGAAGCTCTCTGCCCATAATGACAGGGCTCTGAGGGGGCGTCGACCCCCCAGACAAAAGTCCTGACCTTTCCTTTTCATCATAGGAGACTTTGCCCCAGAGGCTCCCACCCTAAACTGAAGACACGGATATCTATCAGCTTTTAACCCTTCACAGGGAACTGAACACTTTAATCCTAAGGTGTTGTTGAAGGTTATTTCCACACTGCAAGAACTCAATATTAAAATCCACTATTACATGTAATTATACAGAGTGACAGAAAACGGATCAAAACCAAAATCTCTGAATGATCTCCATCCTCCAAATAATATTGCACACATATCCCTTAAAGTTTACATATACATGTTGTAGTACTGATGGTCCTAAATAATAATATCATACACATTGTTTGCAAAACTTTATATGACAGTCCAGACTTATTGTATTCATATTTAAAAATCACATACTGTCATTGCAGTAATTTTCTGTGTAGTGTTGATGTTTTTTTTTTCTTTTATTGGCATATTTTTAAGATAAATGCATTGATAAGAAGAATACAAGATGCTTGACAAAAGCAAAGGGCAGAACACTTTGTTTATGCTGTTTTATGAATTACTACATGAATAACACCTATCATAATAACTGACATAAATCATATTTTTTATTCCTAATGTTTATTTTAAATTTTTCTTTGTTCAGAAGAAAAAAAATCTAAAGATGTACACGTTAGCAAATAGAGTCACTCAGGGCTCTTTTTTATTAGCTGATTGGTGGGGAAGAATTGAGTATTTTCTCCTTACAAATAGAGTATTTCCAGCTGGAAACACACACTGTCAGTGTGATTAGCTTCTGAATCTATCAGGCCCACCTTCTACTCTGAATCGTTTTTAACCAGAAATACGTGAAGATAGTGAAGGTGAAGGTGATACTAAAACTTCAGGCAATTTTAAGCCTCCAAAATATGTGACAGTAGTTTTGCATTTGGTATGTATCAGTCGCATTTGAGTGGCTGATATTTCACTCTTAAGTACAGGCCTTTGTTTCTTTTTCTTATGTTTTGACGTCACATGCTGACAACAATACAGCTTTCAGACACTCGTGGTTGGATTGTGTAGTGGACAGCAGCAACAGCTCATACAAGGGTTTGTATCATGGTTCTTCCCTGTTTGAACAATGACAGTAACTGTTACGCATTGGTTTTTCTTCCAACCCAATTTAGTGGGAGGCGTGGTTTCCATGAGGATAAGCCGTATTTCTGTCAGTGATTTATGCCTGTTCTGGACAGCAGAGATATGCAGCTGGAAAATATCTCCCACTGAGCAGCTAACATAGGCATCAGACATAAAGAGGAGGAAGAAGGATCCCTTAAAAAAGCAACAAACTCCAGGATACCAAAAAAAGAAAGAATCATCATATATTATCTTTTGACATAATGATAATGTTGTTATTCTAGTTCTGGGGTGGTAAACCCATTTTAGTTCAGTGGTTACATACAATCATATTTCATCTTGAGTGGGCCTGACCATTAAAATAGTGGCCTGATAACTTTAGATTTAAACATTTCTTTATACATGATGAAAATGTCTATTTTTTTCCTTAAAACCAAACCAATGCTACAGAAAGCTACTACAATCTCAACATAAAGCAAATTTTTAATGAAACTTTCTTATGAAAAATACAGTGAAATGGATGGATGGATGGATGGATGGATGGATGCCTTCTAACGGGAAACCAACTCCAAAAAAACTAGCTTTATGTTGAATAGATAAAAATTGTATTATATGTATTTTTTTCTTTTTAACTGAAATATGTATTGGTGCACAACTTTTAATATTTCCAAATTAAATTACAAAATGATATTATAAAACCTTTTCAAGACTTTATTGCAAATTTACCTCTCGCAGACCACCGAGGCTTTAACATATTAAGTTATATTGAGTAAAACTTGGCACAGCATCATGTTTGATGAAGGCAAAACTTTGTCGAGCCTGCAAATTCCACAAAACTGATTGAGGTTTTAGTGCATGAAAATAGTTAAAAAGTAGCTTTTGCTCTATTAAAAAAAAGTGAACAAAATGCTCTGTTGTGGTGTTGAGAACAATAAGTCCTGCAGTTTAACACCAATGTTCTGGGCGTCTTCCCGCCCTGCAGCCACGATGACTGGACGTCCAGACGACCTTCATTTTCCACTACAGAGGCCGAAACATGCCAAACGTTTTTCACCAGTCAGAGAAAACACATGGCACAAGAGTTACTGAGTCTGAGCAATATTAAAGTCCTGCAGTCACATTAATTGGAATAAAAAAAAAAAAGCTCTTACAGCATCTTTTGGCTGAAAACTGAAAAGAATTTACACAACACATAAAACTTTAATGTGTTTGATCTACTGGGTGTTAAATGTTTATGGGATTAAAGCGTTAGTTGAGTTGTTTTAGGGAGAAGAAAATTAAGCTAAAGTATGAATCATTCCACATGAAAGTAAAGAAGCATCTTGGATTACTTTACCTTAAAAAGGTCATTGCTCCCAGCGCTGATTTATCCTTGTGTTGCCTCCAACTGAATGTTTCCCTTATTCAAAGGAGTCATTGAATCCTTCGTCCCGGCAGCAGCTTGATAGCAGCAGTTCATTTGAATCAGATGTAGTGGAATGTATAAAATCTTTTTGAAGTTGAACTTGCATCCTTAAAAATGTAACTTTACATTGTACTCATGTTGTGTAATTTAATTTTTTATTTGTAGTATGATGTTATTCAAGCTGCAAACTGCATATTTTAAATACTGACTTGTCAAAACCTGTCATTGCAAGTAGTCTGAATGAGTTTAAATGAATGAGTTTTGATATTAGGAGATAATTTGAGTCCACACTGCTCAAAATAATATTTCACGTTTGTAACCAGCTGCTGAGGAGGCACAATGATAAAACTTCTAATACAGTTTAGTGTGAATCTGCACAGGTACGAGGCTTTTCGGCATTGGTGTGAATTATGAATGCAGGAACCCTCAGGTTATGTCAGGAGGGGCATCCAATAGACAACTTGTGCCAATTAAAACTTTCCACTGCGGGGACTCTGTGAGGGAGCAACTGAAACACAAACCAGAGGTTAAATACGTTCAAGACATGTGAAACATGTTTCTGATAGATAACAGCTGAAGACAATTAGGCATTTTATTCCAGTGGCTATGAACACATATTTAGTATGAGGCCTGCTTGATATTAGATAAATATGCGATAATGTCATGGAACTTTACAATAACTATAAGATCCGAGTTGGATAAAAACACTTAAAAGGGGTCATATCAGGCAAAATTCCCACAGTAATATCCGTCCCCATACCCGGAATAATCCTCCAGAAGTAAAGAAAGTCTTTCATCTCTCTCTCTCCCTGTCTTGTTTAAAGTTTTTTAAAGTGTGTTGCTCCAATGAGCTAATCAGAAATCAAACCCTATACACAGTAGTGTCATCAGGGGTTTAGCCAATCCAAATCAAGGCTCTCCCTTTGACTCCTCCCACATTTAGGTAGCTCTGCTCTGGCACATGGCATTATGAGAGGAAGTATATTTTTCCTCTTCCCTAAAAGGGCGTCTTTGTGTGGAGCCAGGCCAGCTCACACAGACACAGCAGATTCTGAATGCAGCTCATATGCTTGAATATTGAAATGAAGGGAAATCAAAGAAAAGCTGGATTTGCAGCAGTAAACTTTGAATAAAATCTTTTTGGATATAATTTTGCACACAATCATGCATGCACACACACCGATGTGGGGTGCACTTCTTTGTTTGTATTGTCACAACGAGCTGTTGTTATATAGGATTTTTCCCCCTCTTCTTCTTTTATCCAGTAAAATAACTCAAAACAATGCAAATTTTGTTACATTTCTTATTCACCTGTTGTGCTGAGGTGACGTGTCACCAACACACCATCAGGATTTGTGCAGAGTGACTTACCAGTCGAACTCACTGAATTATGACTTAATTAGCA
>OMNM01049499.1:0-10634 GCA_900302745.1 Parablennius parvicornis | reverse complement strand
TATGGGAATTTTTTTTTTTTTTTTTTTTTTTTAATGTACCTCTGATACAAATGTTTAATGTTTTTATGTCACCAAATTCATCCTATATTAAGTATTTTACACAATCCTCCCCTGAATTTACAACAAAAGTTAATAATTTGGGAGAATATAGAGCAATTACAGCATTAATATTATTCCAATTCTGTGTAATCCACAAGGAAGAGTGGGTGATATGAGTACAAAACCACTTTCCCAAAGGGGGGTGGGGGGTGGATGGTTGAAATTCACAAAAAGTGTCATTCCTATTTAAATTCTCAGTTGAGTTTTGGGACCCGCCCCAAATAACTGACCGTTCAATGAGAACTCAAAAGGTCTGCTGCTGTCTCATAATATCATAACTGTGTCTGCCAACCGGGCTGTTTTTGATTAGAAGCGTGCCACAGGGGACGGAGCGTGCCAAGGTCCAGCTGCAGCAGGTCGTGGTTGGGCCTGAGATGCAGTGGAGATTTGGTGGGGGACAGGGGGAGCGCAGCTACCGCCTGGCAGCATCAGCCCCCTGGGGACTTGAGGGATTGAGACTAGACCTTCTGGAAACGTAAGGTTGCCAGATGTTGTCTGGACCAAATGTAAAGCTTCCTTGCCCGGCAGGCATTATACAAGAATAAGACAGCAGTTGGGCTTTTGTCATGGCCTGCAATGGGCTTCCCATGCCGGTCGACCAGCTGCTCGACTTTATGAGTTTCAGTTTGCTCAATACGTCTGGAGAAAAACTTGTTTACCACTCAAACACACTGAATAGGTACCAGTCATACAGTCGTGCTCAATCGGTACTGTTTATCGTCTTCACACTCGACTCCCACCTAACACAAAGTACGCAGAAACAATATTCCCGACAACCAATGCCATGACAGACCTCTCGACTTTCCTCAATTTATAGTTTATGCAATGTCTTGCCACATGGCTGTGGTGTTACAGGAGGCAGTAAGTGCCACGTCATGTCCAACAGGCTGTGAGTCCTGTGATCTTAGATCACAGTTCTCACATTGCAAGTAAAAAAGGTCACAGTCCAACTGCAAAATATCATCATGTTTCTCTATTAATGACATCCAAAAATGTTCAGAGTGCAGATTTATACTCATAGAATTAAAAGTTCAAATCTCTCTTTTCAGAGGCTCCATGCAGTGGCTTCATCACACAGAGAAATAACACCAAGCAGGGACTGTGTGTAGCTTTGTCTGATGTGGCTCAGTGTCTTTGTGCGTGTGCTTTGTTCTTCCCCTTCATTTCAGCATCACCATCTCCTCCTCTCTCTCATCTATGAAAGTCTACAATCTGATTTTGATTATTAGCAATTTCTGTGCAATTCCATCTGGTGTATGCGGTGTGGGTGCCATATTGTCGCAATCATATTCATGTAAAATTCAGAAAGTTTAAGATCAGCATAGCATTAATAGCTACCAAAAGAAAGCCATTCTGACTGTGCAGAGCTGTGAGACGTGTAACTTTGTTCAAGGATGAATGTGTCACAATAGCATGGAAAGGAAAAAAAAAAAAAAGCTTCTTCTGCATAACCTTATTGAGGTATTCCATATTACTGCACTATAATGAACCAAATATCATTAAGAACCACAACTGCACATATTGTGAACTTAAGTGTGGGTGCTTATTTCATATTGTCACTCTAATTGCTTGTTATATTTATCATCTGGAGAAGTTTGAAAACAGGAGCGTGGCAGCATGCAAGCTGTTTGACCCATGTGCCTATGACCCTGAAGGAAAAAAAAAATGCTGCAGCTTTGCATATAAACAACTCTAGAGTGTACACTCATGAAAATAGATAAAATATTGCGTAAAACTTATACTACATGCTTATTAATTTGGTGTGATGTGATGTGTGGACATTTTTTCTGTTGGTGTTCTCGTAATTGTGAGATAATTAAAGTTCAGCTTATCTAACTTAACTTTCTATCTTTTTTTGTTACATGGCATTGAAAGGACTTTTGAACCGGGGGTGTTGACGACACGGTGTTCATCAAAATGTATTGTGTGCATCATTAAATGCACAAAATACACTCAAATGACGAAATGCTAATGAGGTTAAACTGTACCTGGTGTAAGAATGCTTCAAACTGAACTATGGATTCCAAAGATCACCAAATTGTTCGGTGAAAAATGTTCACATACATTATTATAATCAGTCATTTGTTCTCTCTGATCAAGTTCAAAGTTATTTCTGCGAAACATGTCCTTGAAGTTCATCTCATTCTGTCTGGATGACCATGCACTTAAGGTTTTGACAGATTCAAAACATCTAACACTTTAAGCACCATCGTTCTGGCTCAATGTTTCAGCAGCCACATAGCCTACAGTATTTTCTGGGATCAGAGATGCGGCATCCGCATCGATTTAACCATGGCAAGCTGAAATGAGATTCAGTAGCATGCATTGTAGTATCACCCTGCATTGTTCCTGTGAAGATCTGAACAGAATCTGGATCAGTTCAAGATTTGATGCAGTGCATCTTTCCATCCATCTGCTATATTATACAATCCAACATCACAACAGACAGCACCGAGCAGTCGCAGTGCAGGCATTTCCTGTAATTTATACCAAAGGTTTTGGGGTTCATTTGTTTGAGTGTGAGGCTCCAGACTGTTGCATTTGGGTGCCGTGATCACTAGAAACTTCTACCATCTCTAGCCCTCTGATTTAAAGTAAAAAAAACAAAAAAAAAAAACAATGCACATACTTGATAATGATGTGATATAGAAATACAACATATAATATGACTTGTTTCAGCTTGGCAGGTTTGGATTCATTTATATCCTAAAGTTGTGCAGTCGGGGCTCTAAAATTTGCACTGATTACATTTACTTATTTTGTATTTTCAGAAATAACTGAAATAGATTAGCTCCATTGTTAAAACTGATGTCAAGATAAATGGGTTAGTGTTGTCTTTGCAGAAGGTTGCAGTGGTTGATAAACAATCATATCAACTGTAACACAAAAGTAACCATAGAAATGGAGTCCAGATATAATTTTTCTTCTGGAGTTGTGTTATATATATTTTTTGTTCTGAATGAGAATGAGTGGATCCAGTCCCCTTTTTTTTTTTGGTTTTTTTGATTGCTTTAGCTTCTTTTGTGCTGCCTCTTTGAGCTATCAATTGAAAATCTCTTAAAAGCCCCTGGATTGTCTTGGCTGCTTTTGATTCAAACAACCAATCACATGAGATGATTGAGGCGTACTCGTCACCTTCGTAACCAAGACAATGGAGAAGCGTGCTCTTCTCCTGTCGGTCTATTCAAGCATTCAGATCGGTCGACAACTTGTCAGCAAAATATTGTGACATCAAAATGAAGTCGTGAAGAACCCCGTCTCAGGAGCAAAAAGGATCAACACATATGTTCAGAATAGATCAAGAGTTCACTGTTTAGCAATTGCCATTTTCTTGTTAAAATTCGGCTTTGTCTTCACATACCATTAGAAATAATAATACACAAGAAAATAGTCCTGCCCCGACTATACACCAAGACCAAGAGTTTTGCAGTAACATGCTGGTAACTCATTACTATATGAAATTATTCATGCAGTTACATTATCTACTGAATAATTTATTGAATCACTTAAGTTTTAGACAGTGTGTTGTTATTTTTGTTCAGCATTGCGACAGCGGAAGAGCTGCAGAGTGGCTTTCTCTCATTCTCATTTAACAGATGGCAACAACAATTTTTTTTTTCATAACAGTTACTATTTCACTAAACTCCAGAGTCCTACTAGTACCAACATGAAGGATGTTTGCTCAAAGTAACTTAAACTTTAGACTATGTCTGCATTAAAGCATATTCAGCCCTAAATGAAATGTTTTCAAGTGAGAAAGTAAATCTTCCATTGCATTTTGAGTCTCCGCTTACACGTCACTGGAACTGCAACTTTTTAAAAACGGCTCCCAAGGTGGAACTTTTGAAAACTTTCCCATTCTATCGTCGTGTGTATGGAAGAAAACATAACTTTTCTTTAATGCTGGTACTACGCATGCACATCATGACCGTTGATAATAGCTTTTCCGCACATGCGCATGTTGATGGACAATAAGAACAATGTTGACCTCCAGAGTGGCATAACAGTACATAGTCTGCTGGGTCGTGGCAGTTTTCTAGTTATATCACCTATAATAGTGATCGAAATTCGCCATCTGTACATACGAATGTCCCATACTTGCTATTGTTAATGTGTATAGTGTATTGTTTGCTATACACGTGTGTTAATCACAAAAACAAACAACATCACCCACTAGTGGTCCAACATGAAAACTACATCATTTTCAGCATTTCTGCATTTATTTCAAAACATTTCCATGTAAAGGCAAACATGTTCCGAAACAAAAACACAAAAACGATGCGTTTTGACTTGAAAATTTTGTCATGAACGTGGCCCCACATAGTGATAAGACCTATCGGCTGCCACCCAGCAGTTTGTAGACAATATTGGTTGGTTTCATGCTGCTTCTTCACACTTCGAGTTCGTAACACATCAGCGCAAACTCTATTCCTCTGTAAACTGGCCATTATTGCACTCCTATTCATTTTACCCATCCGTGCTCATCTATATTGAAATCCTCAGTCTGTTACTTTTACCTCAGAATTTTGTTACAAATGACAACTGCCACCTACAACACCCACTCTGCTGACCGTTTTTCGCTTGAAATACGCTCAACATACACTCGATAATTGGTCGATTGTTATCGTAATCCGTTGCACCTACGAGCAGGAGAAATCTATAAAAACATTAAAGGTGGAAAATTCTCTCTCCAAGTCAGAACTCGAGGTCACTAACTAAAAAAGTCTGTTTATAATTTCTTAACTGGATTAGATTAAAAAAAAATTGATGCTTGAGATTTGCAACTTTCCACCTCATACGCAATCTATACACAGGAGCAATGCAGTAATACATTAATGAGATAGGACTAACTGTGTGAGACAAAAGTAATGGGAGACTATCAACATTTTAATGTTTATTACATTTGAAGAAGTAACCAAGGACTCTCATCAAGTACTAATTTTGAGCATCATTTGATTAGAGGTATAGTTGCTGCTCCTAGTGGTAGAAAGGTTTCAGTGGACTTCATTTCTCCTTTTCCTAGAATGTCTGTTGCATTAGTAAAACTGTCTCGGGAGTAACACAAAGCGGAAGGCATTAGCTCAGCTGTTTGTCATATGGCTTGTGAGTACCAGTTAGCTGTGTGGCCCTTACATGTTAACGGCGACCCGGGGGTGAAGACGAGGCGAGGGACAGGCTCCAGTTCTGTCAGCGACTGTCTTGTTTGTTAGCTCTGCAGCTTATCGTTACTGTCATGTGGAAAGTCGCACTGTACTGGAGTAATACTGTCTGGAGGGATCGGATCTGAAGACGCAAAGGAAAGTGCACGGTCTGTGCAAGGATATCAACATTTAATAGGATTTACCCGACAGAAACAATTCATTCTAGTTAGAAATACAAATCTGTGTGTTTGTTTAATCCTTTATATCCTCAGGATATCCGGAGATATTATCCACCAAGACGTGAGGCTAACCTTGACCTCACAGATGTCCACTGCGGACTTCGGCAAAGAAAAGAGCCCTTCCTCCATTTGTTCCACGGAGCCATTTGTATGCAGTTTGTGTTCCAGTCATCTGTTCAGTGTCCTTGGTCGACCCAGTTCAGCAGAAAAGGGTTGAAGGGTTAAGGTCAGCTTTAGTTTGGAGGAAAGTTTTTGTTTCATTTCAATTCTTCTCTCCTGCATACACAACTTATGGAACTGAAGTGCATGTTGAAACATTATCTGCTGCATTGCTAGGTTTTTCATATTTGGCAAAAGTACCCCAGGTGCCCGACGTACATTTACACATCCAGCTGTTGCTTGACGATACTTTGTTGCTTCATTTGTCTTAATTCTGCCTAAAGCTAGATTATGATAATTTCAGTCTGTAGATTTGCAAAGCTGGTAGAGACAGACCCCAAAAGACTTGGCTCTACAAAATATTGACTCAGGGCGGGATGAATACTTCTGCACACCACACTTTGCAGTTTATTATTTGTAAAAGAAAAAATAAATAATTGAAAGCCATGTATCATTTTCCAACCACTTCACAATTATGCGGCTCGTGTTGATCAATCACATAAAATCTCAATAAATTAAATTTACATTTGTGGATATATTGTGGAAAATAAATGTGGAAAAGTTTAAGGGATATACTTTTTTAAGCCACAGTAGGTAGGCTTTAATAAGCAGCAAAAGCCTCTCCGTACTTTTTACATTCAGTCCAGACTGTGAATACACTGATATCAGCACGTTATCAGAATCAGATTGATTGGCCAAGTTTGCTTACACGGGCAAGGAATTTGATGTCGGTTCAACTCCACCAATCAAAGTACAGGAACATAAGAAGAACATAGTCAGATAAACATGATAAAATGAATTGTTGGAGATAGTCATCGGTGCAGCAGTGGGAAGAGGACACGCTCCTGGTACTGATGGTTCTGCAGCTGGAAGTGATCCTGATGGTGATTTCTAATCCTTACATTCACAAAATCCACTTGTTGCTTGTTATAAACTCTACATATGTTGGCAGGGCTCAAAGCTCAAGATTGAGGGATCACCTTTGTACTTGAATACATTTCAGAACCTTTACTTTTTGATTTTGAGAAGATCAGTTGGTATGTTTATCAAAAGCTTTCTTCTACATTTGTAATTTCTAGTATTCAGACAATGTTGATGAAACTAAGTAGCTCACTGTTGCTTGGCTGCAAACACACAAACCCTTGATTCATTGTAAGTGGTGTATAAGTGTACATGCCCTGTCCTGTACTGGTTTATGTTTGTCATTATTCCTCTGCTGGCCGGCCTCTTAACAGTTGCTCTTTCAGGAGCTGGTTAGAAAGGCTGAATACAAATTTTGAGTCTCTCCTTCATCATTCTAAACCCAGCCAATGCACAATCTGAGCTTTCCTGAGATTCTCTATTTCAGTTCAATCACAAAAATAATCTACAGTGAAAATACAGCCATGATGTGTTTGTTCCCAGACTGTTTCTAACATTCTATATATTTTTTTCAGCTCCTGAAAGCAGGCAGAACTCAGCCACAGTCTTTGTTGCCTATGAAAGTCACTCCTCTGTGTGCTATAAAAGCCTTCCCTCATAGGATATGATATACTGTCTTCAGTTTTTATTCACACTACCAGACATTTGTAGGCTATTGGTGGTTTCATTTGTCTGGAATTTGTTTTACTTTTGGAAATAACTTTCCCCCAGTGGGCGGCATGGTGGTACAGTGGTTACGGGCGTTGCCTCACAGCAGAATTTATAATTTAGATTCTGGATGTGTGGGTTTCCGGCAGGTGCTGTTGCTTTCTTGTGCTTTGCGATGTGTCAATTCAGCTTCTCCATTGTTTCAAAGCCATTGCAACATATAATGTAAACTTAAAATTAACAAGATTTAATAGGGCTTCCACATTTAAGGAAAACACTATCACTTGTACCTCCTGCATATTTGTGTGCTATATTCAAACGGCGTCCCTCCACATTGTTGTGTTGTCTGCTGGTTATGTGAGCTATGTTGACAACAGGATCAATTCTTTGCGAATCAGTGGCCTGTGTAAAGTGTATACTGCTCTTGCTGGTGTCACTTAGTGTAATTGCTTATGCAGACTCAGTGGATTTGAAGACCAGTAGATTTGGATAATGAATAGGTGTGTGTTGATATCTCTTCAAAGTGAATCTCCCAAGCAGCTGCTTTGGTGATTTCCTAGTATGCAAAGTAAAAGTCATTGTTTCTGTTTTTGTTCCTCCTTGCAGATTTAATTTCACTGATGAACTCCTGTTCTGAAGCATCCATCCACAATGGGGCCATCTGATGCCTCGCACCTGATCATTATGCTTTCACTGGTAAACAACTTGGGTTTGACTGAGCTCATAATATTGACGTTTCGGACCTAGCGTCAGCCTGAAGGCTTCTGCGGTTGATGTTGATGTTGCCTGCGGTCATTGATGTCCTTGTATCACTAAAAATCCAGAAAAGAGAAGATCAGAACTACAAAAGAAGGGCTTTTGTGCATCTGCAAATATTCATTAATGTATAGTATATGTGCAGAATAACACTGAATAATTTATTAATTTGCAATGAATAAAGTCTTATTTTAAATTTCAAGGATTATCAGAGCACCTTTTCCAGATGATTTTGAAATGTATATCTTTATTAACTAAATGGGAAAACTTAAGAAATTAGTAATAAATGAAAACTCCTCATTTCTACTTGATCATAAAGTTATTGATCACTTCATAAAAGACACTGTGTGATTTCTGAAAGGCTGATTATCACTTCCGTAATATAATTTCGTTAATCTGTAACTAAACAGATGAAATACAAGGAAAACATCCTGCTATTCAAAATTTACATTCACTGGAAATGTTCCAGCTCACTGAGTAAATAGTCTTGTTCTTGTGTGCTGCCATCACATTTGGCTGCTCTAAAGTCTCAGTTCACTCAGTAGTTACACTTGTCACCAGATGTTTTATATCTACAAATGCAGATATAAAAACATGCCTGTGGTTGTATTTGACAGAGAGAACAAGTCAGTGCACAGCCAAATTAATGCAAATAAAATGTAGGTAATTCAGTTCCACAGTACATTTGTACTCTTATCTATGTGTACACCTCTGTACCCCGTAAGCCACTTGCCTCATTTGTGAGTACGCCATGATCACTCTGAAGCACACTTAACCTTTTTCCTTCCTTCCCCACACACAGACATGCACACATAACTAGAGTTATACATAGTCTCTTAACCTAACCTTGAACCCAATAACAGAGTGCTTATCACATCCTCAATCTCATTTTGAACAGCCATGAGTTCACATCCATCTAACGCCTTATTTAATTCATGGTCTCAGGGAGGCCGGACTTGATCCAAGTTTACTCGGGGGCAGACACATTGTGAACCCTGAACAGGTCACAGGATTATCAAAGGGTAGCCACATAGAGATAGACAACTACATAACTCCACATTCATACTTACGGTGGCCCAGAAGGGCCAACAGCTCCATGCAACCGCAGAAGCCACAACACAACAGCAAAAAGCCACAATACAACAACAAAAAGCCACAAAGGCGTTGTTTCCGGGGGACCATATTTTCTGATGGACCTGCAGTTGGAGAAACATAGACAAAATATATCTTTATAATGTCTCATAGTGTCTCTTTATCATATCTATGCTTAGAGTAGGCTTTGTTTCCCGGGAACAATATTTTTTGATGGACTTGCAGTCTTGGAACATACACAACGTTGTGACAATTTCACCATTGTGACCAACAATAGAGATTTTTGAAGACATATAAAGACATTAATAACAATCATCATGCAGGAGTGTTTTACGTATGTGTCTTTGAAATCCTAATTAAAATACTCCGTCTGCCACACTCTTCCATTGTGGAATTTTGTAGTTGTATTGTTGCATTTGCTGTTGGGTCGTGTCATTGGCCCTTCTGTTCCACCGTAAGAGGGGGAACATGTAAACACCGCACGGAAAGACCCCCACCCAGACTTGAACCAGACATATTCTTGCTATATTATTTATAACTATGTAAATATATCCTTTAATGCCTATGAATAAAGAAGTACATGGATGTCCATCCAGTACTGGATCTGTACCATCCCTGCCACCTGCGACCACATATTGCACAACACTGCAGCTCCCTGAAGTTAGTTTGAACCCCCACAGGTTGTAGTGTGAGCGCAGTTTTCAGGCCCCCACATGGAGTGAGCGCAACAGAAGACCACACACACATATATGCATGCACACACACACACTCATTGTCCTCTCTCCTATTATCTGTGATCCACAGATTTTTGGCTGAGGGAGGATTTGGCAACGCTGAGATTTAAGACAGCTGTGCCATGTGAGACAAATGGAGCGGAATGCATCCCAGAAATCAGATGATAATACTCTGGCGCAGATGTGCATCCACTTGTTAATTTGTCTGTTCGTGCTCGTGCCAGGATGTGTGCAGAGATAGTGACCAATTTGCTTAAACCATATGAATATGACAACAGGGGATGATGTTTTGATATTTTTTTTTTCTTTAGATAGTAATGATAATTAACAATAGAAGGTCATTTATGAATAAGAGAGCAGTGTGTCATTTGGTGTCTTTGTCACCTGTTTCCCAAAATTCAACATTCAGTAATACTCCACAAAGAAATAAAGCAATTTGATTACACTAATTTAGATTTTTTTTTTTTTTTTTTTACAAAATCAGTAAACGTTTCAGAAGCTTTCAATGATTATTAAGAAGTTCTGAAACCTTGAAATGTATTTCTGAGTTAGTTTCCTATTGAAGTTTGTCCCTGGGTTTCACAATGGACACAAATGACTGCATATTTCTGTGTAATACTTCTTTTATGTACTTTTGAACGAGTTTCCTTCCATTTCAAATGGACACAAAGTATTTGTCGCATTCATGAATACCAGTGACGAAAGAGCATCTGATGACACCGCCGCAGGCTGGCTGTATTTGCGCCACTTCTCATTCACAACGCTCGCAACAGTCATATTTCAAAGCTGCCAGTCCTTTTCAAAGGAAGTCAGATTTCCATGTTATATTTAGGAGCCACAATGTT
>OMNM01049497.1:0-11933 GCA_900302745.1 Parablennius parvicornis | reverse complement strand
GTTGATTCAGTGCCCCTATAAGTCTCACTTCAGTAAATACCAGAGAGTCAGCAGCATGTCTCTCTTTGTGTCTGTGGAGGAAACTAAGAGTTTTTGGTGCACTATTTTCTCTGTCCTTCTTATTGCATCCCCCACAAGTTTTTCTTTGAATTAATCCAAACAAGCTCGGCATGTTTTGAACCATCAACACGTCAACAGCACATCCATCATTCAACAGGTATTCCAAAGACCTTGCTGCACGCATGAATATATGAGAAAACAACATTTTGCAGGGTCCTAATTGGAAGACAGGAGGGCCGCAGTTGTTTTTTCATCCATATTTCAGAGAAAATGGTAAACATACATGCTGAACAGATTCGACCTTATCTGATTAAGGTCAGACAGGATTTCAGTTCTTTATTCTAACCCTCTTGTGGCACTTGGTGGGTTTAGGTTTAGTTTCTCAGATTTATGCAACTCTATACAAACATGAGGGTAAGTTTTCCAATACAAACACCTACTTTGTTTTTTGAGGCTTTGTGAGAAATCCTACAGAAGCGTATACAATTGTACTGATAAAACTTTTGTGGCTGTTTTTCTGTGTTATTCTAACTCATTAGGTAATGTAGAAAATTGGTTCCCATCTTTTCGAAAGCCTCCGAGGTTTTGCCTGCTCTGAAGTTGTCAAATTTTGATTTGCAAATGCTCAAAAAGAACTTACAGGGCACTTTCATTTTAAAGCTCTACTTTTTGCAGGTTTGTGAGAAGCCTTGTATCTGTGTGTTATAGGCAGAAGGAAAGAGCAATAAGGTGACAATGTGAGGCACTAAAGATAGAAAAGCAGGTCAACAGGAATGAGGAAATGATGAAGGAGGCTGAAGCTCAGTATCTTCTCATTAGAGCTCAAGCTACTTCCGATCAGTTTTCTCATTGGACTCGTTCTGAGGCATCACTTAGAACAGTGGTGTCGATCATATGCCTCGCCGGCAAAAAACCCGCCTGCAAGAAAGTCCGATCTGACCCCCAATAGGGTCAGGACGACCTTGGAAAGACCAGAAATAGAAAAAAGTCAAAGCGATTCTTCAGTAGAAATTCCCAGTGTTGCTGCTTAGTCCACTTTAAAGAACTGAACAGCAGATAGAGATGTGTGTTGCCTAATTGCTAAGAAAATAGTTTAAGTGCAACAAAAATACTGTGGGAGTAGATTTGTAAAAATTATTTTATTTTTCAAGCAATTTTATGCTCACAAATGATTAAAGCCAGAGAATGACAAAGCCTGAGGCTCGCACGTGGTAAACGTAGGTGTTGTCAGACGAGAGGCTTTCGATACACTGCTGGTAATGACATTAAGGGGATGAAGGGGAATATTTATATCTAGAGCCTTGTCACCTTAACAGTCAACAAATATCTCAATTGCTTGGTTTCAATCGTATTTATTGGGATGGCTGAAGATATTTGTCCGCTTCTGAGCCAACAACTTCCTCACTCTGTGGACAGAATTAATTATACAGCAAGTGTGAGCACAATGAGTAAATCAATACTTATTGTTCTCCAGCATAAGACACCATACAACTTCTCCTTTTTTATTTGACTAATTGATAACCTGACTCAGACTTACTCCAACTCGGGGTCTGGGAAATCAATTCCTTCTAAATCTTTTCCAGGTCACAAGATCATAAGAGCAATTTCCTCGTGTTCTTTTCATGAATACAGGCAGGAAATGAGAAAGAAGCAGGTTCTTTTTATGCATGTAAATGTGTTTTAATGCCATGGTACCTTGAGAAAATAGAAAGAAAATGACCTGTGGCTTTTAGATCAACTTATAAAAAGACCACACAGCCCACCACAGGCCAGGACAAAAGGTAACTCTTTCAGGTCCGTTTTCATTCTTTGTTGTGGAACTCTTGAAAAACTGAAAGGCTGAATTGCTTTTTCACGACTGACAAAACCATTAAAGGTGGAAAAGAGAAACATGAAACAGAAATAATTCAGACCCGAAAAAAAGACCAAACAGTTCACACACAAAGTGCTTGAGTACATCTTTATCCAGAGTGTGATGTAATTACAGATGTCTGCCGGTGTTGGCATTTTGGAGCTCATTTAAGAGATGCAGCGAAGAACATGAAAAGTAAAAGACTGGGTGGTGATTTTGTCCTGATAACAAAATGTCCCTTTTAAGGATACATAAAAGCAAATTTTCGCTGCTGGAATGAAAGGAAAGATCTGATTTGAATATCTAAATTATCATACAGGCTAGAAATATTGTCACACTCACAGAGGAGCTTTGGGAATAATGGAAGTTCAGAATCAATAGCCTCTCTAGGAGCTGCAAATGTGGCTGTGTTGCACAGTGATGCAGTGGTTATAACCCACCTGACCAACAATTCAAGGTTGAGTTGAACTTGGGAGTATTTCTGTGAAGACATTGCATGTTCTTCATGTGAATGCATGTGGGTTTTTTTTTTCTTCCAGATACTCTGCCTTTCACACTATAGTCAACTGGGACTGCCTTCAAGACATAATGACCCTGACATATTAAGCAGTATGGAAGACGGATGGATTTAGGGGCCGAATCTTCCAAAGTAACAAGAGCCTTCCTCTTTTAAAAGCTTCTGTGAATGTGGCTTAGAACTGCTTCCCATACCTAAACGTGAAGGGCATATATCAAGCATGTCCTTTACAGTTCGTTGCTTTCCGTAATCCAATAAGCATCAGGTTATTGCTCGAATGAAAATGAGGTGAATTTTAAGTTGGGGTAAACATCACATGACCATCTATGTCATATTTAGCAGCTGTTTGGATTCAGGTGGCTATTAATCACTGATAATTTATCATATGAACCGGGCAGATGGAAAAGCCACTCCAGGGTGTAAATAATTGAGGTCAGCCAAACACAGCTGCACATACTGCGAATCACAGCCTATTACAGAGAAATGCAGTTTTTTTTTTTTCACCATTTAACCTGGAAAACCATTTTCCAAGGTAGCATCTCGTGTTCAAGTGAAGGCCCTCCACTCGTACTGTACAAGTCAGTGCTGTACAACCTGCTCCAGTTTTTCACTTGTGTTTCCTTCACACTTGTTCAAAGGTATTATCCTGGTTTATCCTTTGAACATTAACATGTGCCAGCTCTAATGATCATTAGTTTTTCTTCCTACGTTCCGTATGGCCTTCGAGTCATCTGAGACACTGCTTTTGACTGACTGCGAAAGTATACAGCCCAGTGAAAAGAGACGGGACACATGCATGCACATAAACTAAAGATGGAGCACACAGTGACAGTAAGTGATCGAAAAACACAGAGCATAATAACAACCATGTGCGATGACACTGCACTGCACTTCCCATTGAAATCTTAAAATGGTAATAGGCATGAGCGTATACTCCGACATAGAAGAGGTGGTTTCCAAGGAAACAAGCCATAACAAGGTTATCATAAGAAATTAAGTAGCTCTATCTTACGGCTAAATCTAAAACCTCATTGGTTTGAGGAGGGAGGCAACAGTGAAGATAATAGCAGCAAAACCAAACTGGCATTTTAATACTCCAACACATGTTTTCCTTTCACAGTATAAACGGCAAGTGTCTTTTCATACATTTCGAGGAATACACATAGGATATTACACCATCGCTATCGTAAACAAATTTTAATAGCAGAAGAAACTTCATTACTTGTAAACATGGGCTTCTCCCATACAAAGAGCAGGGGAAATAAACATGATTTAAAGCTCCCACACCCACCGACTGGGAGGCCGGTTTTGCAGATACTCGATAAAAAAAAAGCACAAAAGCAGATCACTTATCTGAGTAACGATTTTGTCGTTAATACATAAATCCTATGCCAGATACTTTAGAGCTGGTATCATCGGCTAATCAATGATATAATCCTTCTCTGAAATGACTCGATGTATCAAAATGATGCAGGAAAACAGTCATTGAAAAATAAAAATCAGAGAACAAGTTCAAATCACAGAATCTTTACCAATAATACATTTAGCCAGCCATTCCTGTCATTCCCTAAACACAAACTCCAGCATTTCCGGTCCAGAGTCGACCTTTAAGACTCGGCTCAATTGGACACGACTGCTGCAGCTCAAAAGAGAGACGAGTGGAGGAGCTGAAATCACAAACCAACACATCTAGCATTTATCAAGGAGGACAGGTGGAGTGGCTCAATGTGACAGGTGGAAACCCAAACTAACCTAACCCAATTATAATAATTAAACAGATGATGTGAATACATTTGTGCTTTGAGATGTGTCTTACAGTGGTCTATCTCTTGCTGTCACTAAGCCATGATTATTTCTTTCTTCACATGCATTTCTGCAGTTTCAACCAGAAGCATTTCAGAATAAGAGCACTTTGTGGAATTTGTTGTTCTTGTTCTGCATCAGTCAGTCTTTTGCGAAATCAGTATTGCAAATGTTGATATTGCAATCACATATTATGTCCAGTATTAAAAGTAAATGATGCTGAGGCAATATTGTTTAATATCTGTTGCATAGCAAACCCCTGCAGCTGAAACGAGGCATAAACCCCTTTACTTACCTCAACACCCACTTCCAGGTCTGACTGTACTCTTGAATGTCATTATTAAAGTTCCTCTCTATATTCTATAATTCATATCTCTTAAGTTGAATAACTTATTAACACAGCTATTTGTTCATTCTAGCAAATAAGCGAATATGTTCACGGGGGCAGAGGCAGACATCAGTTCCTATTGAGAGCACTCTGCAGGCTGCAGATACACGCTGATGTGATAATCACAAACAAAATTGCGGCCCCTTTTCAACTGCAGAAAACTTGTACATTTATCTGTAAACATCGACGCATGTTGTGGGTTACAACCTTGAAGAAGAGAAAAAAAAATATGTGAGAATCTTTGAGCATACTTTTCTTTATACACAGTTTTTATTCAACTTGTCACTATGACTCATGGCTGACTGCAGTGATGCTAGTTAAAGGATTTTGGTCCTCCATTGATTCCCATTGCTTTAGTTGGCAATTTATTCTTAAACTGTATAAAATTCAAGGTCTCAAAATCCTCAATACACATTTTCGTTGGACATTAATTTATCACAGGATGTGATTTTGAACTCTGATCCAATCTCACCACGCATAAGCTTGTAAGGTCATTTATTCAAGAAGAAAATTAGGTTTCATCTTTTTAAAAAAGAAAAAGTCCCCGACTCTCGTGAAGATTGTGAGGATTTCAAAGACTGAGTAATGCTCCATACAAGAAACATGGATCACTGGGTGTGTGACAAATATCTAAAAGAAAAATATATGCATTGTATTACCTCTTAATTGGCTGCGGAGATCTACACACTCCACGTATAATGAGCACTTGTTCAGGAGAGAGGTTAAGAGGCGAGGCTTGTTTCTAAAGGATGTGGGTAGCCGTTTGCATAAATTAGACCACGGTGAAAACTCAGCAGCTGCTACAACTGCAATAACTATAATGGTACACTTTTGTATGGCTGGTAGGACATTAACAGCAGGGTAAGGGTTACAGCTGCTGTAATGGACTGCTCTGCAATGAATGAGGCTGTAGGCGCATTAACAGCTCATCCCATTGAAACTGCCACTGTGGCACCGGTTGGGGAAATGAAGGTGTTACGATAACATCACACAGGTCAACTGCTGCCACCATTCTCACCCCGACGTGGATGAAGCACTACAGAAAATGGATGGATAGATGATAACAAGTTGTAATAGTGAGGAAAATATACCTCCACATAGTGATTACTGCTATTTTACCAAGAGCACAAAATGTAAGAGAAAAGGGTGACATCGTACTTCTCTTGGTAAATCAACAGTTTTTAAATTTTTTTGTTTGTGTATAATTTCACTAGACTTTCAAATGATACAAGCCCTCTGAAGGCTGCGTACACACTTTAATTAAGGCTTTCCAACACACTATTGAGAACAATATTTCACATTTAGATAGACTTGTTGAGTGAACAAAGTGATCTTTAGTGACGGAGGGTTTGAGAAGGTTCAGTCGTCCAATGAAACTGATTTTGCATGTTTGATGGCTTGTGGTGTGTTTGAGTGACAGCGTTTGGGCGAGTAAATGTCTGTGCATTTGTGTCAAAAACATACTTAGGATTCCATCCAAGATGCAGCGCCGCTTTGCTAAGTAACACTTGCAAAATGCCTGACTGACTCCTTTGAGGTGAAGAAAGTCTTTTCACACATGACTGACTTGCTTAGAAGTACCAAGATGCCTCAGAGTTTAAAAAAAAAATAAATGACTCAATAGCTGCTAATGGTTTTGCCAAAAAGCAACTCAACAGAAAGATGAAAAAACACCAAGTTCAAGAAGCAGTGCACAAATACAAATTATGTTCCAATGTATTGTTCTATGAAAACTGTGTCCAACAGTAGTTCTGTTTTCATTTCCTATAAGATGTAATCTCATCTTTGAGTAAAATTCGACGAAAGTTCTAAAAGTACAAGACCTTACTAGCTTTTAGAATACAGAGTGAACAAAAGAGCCAGAGGACTTTAAGAGCTGCACAGCCCAGCGGTTCCTACACCCACAGTAGAAATATATAAATGTTCATCCTCTATAGTTCTTTCTCACTGGAATGAAAAGGTTACAGCATCAATTGTGAATGCAACAAGTTTACTTTGCTCATTGTTATAACTCTTATGCCATTTTTGTGGAGCTGAAGGACAATTTTGAGCTAGAACCATGCAAAAGGTTAAAAAAAAAAAAATGCCGCTTCTGGTTGTTAGAGCTTCACCTGTAGACGAAGCTGAGAGTCTGCAGTAAGCACAGAGCTGCTGTGCAGTGTGAATGGGTTGAAGGTAGTGAGGACACAGGCTCAGTGAGTGTGAACATTGTTCTCCCATGAGGGCAGCAACGATTCAACACTTCCAGTTCAGCAGGGGTGGATTAACCTGACTTGGCTTTGAGCCAGCTCTCAGACTGTGGATTTTCAACTACTTCAGGTCATGCAGCTTTCGACAGCGTGTGTGGTGAGTTACTGCCCAGTTATTTCAAGATATAAAAACAGACAAACTATAAAATAAAATAAATAACAAAAATCTAATGTTGGTTGGAACACCAGTAATGGATTACTTGAGGATGATCCCAAAACAAGATGTCAAATATTCAGAGATCCAATAAGAAATCTATGGTGACACAGTGTGCTGGCTATTAGCATAGCAACTTTTAAGACGATGCATAATACAGCTCTTGGCAATGGCCTTGGAAATATATATAGGAGAATATTCTATATATCTATCATAGAAAAATGTTCATTACCACAAACCGCTTGTTCTCCTTGTTTGTCTTTCTGCAGATCATGTGATCCGGGGGTTTTCTTTTACGCTGGCCACAATATATAACGCAACCTGAACAATAGAGGATTAAAGCCTCAATCAAACATGAAAAAAGAATTATTTTGTATGTTTACTGAAAACCTTCTGTTTGTTTCATGTAGATGAGGTCACTTCATTTATTTTTAATAGTGCAAAATAGTAAAAGCTACCTACCGCTTGTTGTAAGATTTTGTGACGAGTTCTCGCCAATAGAAAGCTGCTGCACATTCATGGACCGCTGCACTATATTCTCAAGCTGTCTAAACGCTTCACCTGCCATAGCTGGCCTTCAGAGATAGGCCCATCAAGGAAATTGTTGAGCTCTACCACAGGGCGATTTCATCAGCACTATACTTTGACCCATAAACAATGGTGAGACAGGCCTTTTAAGAATGACCTGACATACACCCATACACACTTCCTTCAGTTGTTTAGGCAACAAACCCATTACTGCCAGTTTGAATAAGCATAACTTCCCTTTTAACCTCATTTTCAACATGGGAATTGCTTTATGATCTATTGTTGTGCAACAGGAGTTCACTCCACCTGAATAGTGAACCAGAGCAAATAAAACAAGACTTTCTTTGAAGACAAGCTGCTGTACCTTTTGTCTAGAGAAGGATCTGCTACCAATATTGCAGCTCTCTCAGCAGGCTCACGGGACTCTGACTAGCTTCCTGCTCCGAACAGAGACACAGCTGGTTTTCCTTTGGACAGCTTTTCAATAGCATACACACTCATAAACACACAGAACTGCTGGCTTGGTTCAAAGTTATTGAATATCAATATTAAAAAAGAACTGCACTATCCAGCCTCATTGAGAGAGAGATGTTGGAGATACTACGCTGTCAAAAACCTGCGAACTAATGATATCATGAGGTCAATGATTGGTAAACAGAACATGCCGAGAGCCTGTAGTACACTTTTCAGACCACAATGCATAACCATTTACACAAGCATAAATAGTATACCACACATGCATGCATATATGCATGTTTTAGGTATTTCTAATTTATTACTGCCCAGTTGGACCTCACACAGAGTGTTACTGTGGCTCACTGAAGATGAATCATAGTTATCACATAACATAGAAGTAAAAGGTTTTAGTGCAAACTCAACATTCAGGATATGATAACAAAGTATTTTCAGCAAGCCAAGCAGCGATGAAATATAGGGGCCAAATAGTTGAGTAGTTGTTAGGAGGGTAAGTGTCTTTTTTTTTGTTTTGTTTTTGTTTTGACAACTGAATTGATCCCCTTTTGGGCCAATTAGGACAGAATGACCCAGCGGTAGTGGCCACACAGAGCAGCGCTCAGGGGGGAGCTGCTGGGGAATGAGGGTCTTGCTCAAGGATCCACGGGATATGTTTTTGGGGACTTTGTGCACAGTTTGCATGTTGTCTGTATAGTTATCCCCTGGTACTCTGGTTTACTCCAACCAGGATGGTTGGTGTCTTTAAATTGCCAACACAGTGAGATTGTTGGTCCATCACATGATGGATTAGTAACCTATACGGGGTGTAGCCTGCCTTCGCCCACAGTTAGCACTTCACAACATCGACCAGTGATTTCCAACCCAAGGCTCATGATCGCCTTTGGAGAGCAACAGATAATCTGGTTATCAAAGCGCTACATGTTAAAGAACACCATAATGTGACACTATGTAATATCAAGAGCAGTAATGAAAACCCACCTAATGAGTTTAATTTTAAGGCTTCTGCCACCAAAACCAGATTGACGATATCTCATATAATCACGAAACACATTCGGGTTTTTTTTTCTTTTCTTTTTTAAATGTGGAGGTTGGAGTTCATGGAAGACTACTTGATGGACTCTGCAGCCTGATTCATCATAAAATTGAAGTCTAAGAGAAGGAGTCCCTCTCCAGATTATCTTCAGCTGTAAAGTCTATGATACTGCCCAGTCACTCATCTCTTGATATAAAAACACTCCTGGAGAAGTTGACAATTTAAAAAAAAAAAGGGCACAGCCAGTGGTCATCTGCTAATTGCATGCTTGGATATGTGAGCCAGATATAATTGAATTACAAATCAAGAAAAAAATTGGACAAATTACTATTGGATAAATTTACTTCAGCTTCTTTCAAAACTTGTTAAGTTTAACATAAACTCGTTCATATTTTTTCACAGATAACTCCTACTTTATCCACTTTTATCAGTAGCAGTTCATCATTTCTTTTCCAAAAGTCAAATTAGAAGAATACTTGAACTACACTCAGCGGACCTTCTCCAGCGCCACATTTGTTTGCAGATCAGACTTAGCATCGCTATCAATTTGGCAACAGACACTTATCTCCTTTGATCCCCTTCATCTTCATCCACATTGTACAAGACATTTATTTGCAGTTTTTGGGGATTTATTCAGAAACATTTAGATGTTAACGATGACGACAAATCATCTCTGAAGATTTCATGCAATTCGGGTTAATAGTTTTTGCAAAAAGTTGGTAAAAGAAAAGAAAAGAAAAGAAAAGAAAAGAAAAGAAAAGAAAAGAAAAGAAAAGAAAAGAAAAGAAACAGACGAAAACATTCTTCAGGGCAACTTCATTTGTCACCCAACTTTCGTTGGCGAAGGTAAATATGGGTAAACATTACGTACAAATTGAGCCAGGTGGGAGGGAGGGAACATTGAAACTGTGATATTCAACCCAAAATGAAAGAACTCACACAAACCTTTAGCCCCGACAGAGACTTGGGAGCAATTGATACCGTAGAACCTTAATGGGATTTTGTAGCGTTAGAGCTAATCCTGAGCTAAGCTGGTAAACTACAAGGAAAACACACCCGCAGGAGGCAGAAACTGACACCTCTGTTTCTAGCAAAACGACGCCTTCATCAAGCAAATGTGACTCCTGCTGTGGAGGCTAGAAATATGGCTGTGTGCACAGGAAGAAATCCCTGGTTCAACTATAGTTTGCTGAAATATTTGTAAATTTTCAATAATTATGAAAAATACTGTACTAATTGTATTTGGAAAATCCAAATTTTTTTACCTTTTACCCTCACTTTTCAATTTTCACTATAAACACAGTATTCAAATGGACAACCAGTAACAATAACCATTGTATTTGTCAAACTAAAAAAATATTACATGAAATGGATGGTAGCAGTTATATCTGTAAATATTTTATACGAAATTAATCCATTCAGTTAAGTTCATAGCTTATGGAAGTTAATTACCTCATGTGTCCAAATATCACTTTCTTTAAACCAATGTCCGCTCCAGTATATCATTTGAGGATCTTAATGAATCTAAGATATGCATATATTAACAAAAAGTTGAAGTGATAATGCAAATACACAAAACAACGAAGTAATAAAACTAATAAAACTAAGCAGATCAAGGCCGATGTTTACACAACAACGTTTTGAAGTGAAAACAGAAAACTTTCATTGCGTTTTGAGTGTCCGTTTACATGACAATGTTGCTTGGAGCCACTGAAACCACAACTTTTCAGAAACACTGCTACTGTAAAACTGAATCTAAATAAATGCATTTAATTCCTCAGATGGGGATAAATTACTGCTCATAACGATTTTCTGACTTTTACAGGGAGCAGAGAATTTTCTGGACCGGCTGCCTTTCAAACACATCTTAAATCTACAAAGCTCCTGGTAGATTTTAGAAATGTCGTTTTGGCATTTCTACTTCAATGCAAGGACTGAGAAGAGAAGAAAAAAATAGTACCCATGAAGACACTATTTATTCTGGTACTTTTATTAAGCATTGATAAATGTGAACATTCCCCTTGTCCTGATGATAAAGAGATCAATTTTTATCCTCATCAATAATTCACCACTGACATTTAAACCCTCCCATAATGGGCGACACCTTAACAGGGAGACACGTCACCTCATCCCGACACGTTTGTGTGGCAAACAAAGGCTGTTTTAAGATTGTGCAGCAAATGTCACCATGTGATTCATTTTCAACGACGATCAATGAGTCTACCCTAAAGGCCAAAATCAGAAGAACAATATCAGGTTTTTAATGGTGTTTGATTCTGACCTCAGTCATATACAGGGGTATCGATTGTCTTTTCATATTATGGAGTTGTAGATATAATGCCAATCAAATGAGTCAAGTGTGGCCTTTTTCTGACATGCCCATCAGAGTAATAACCTCTGCATCTCCAATCCATCAATATCATCCTTTAAATTATATACCTTTATTGACAATGCATTCAAGGGTATCATGTTTACTGTGTCTGATTACATGTTGTGTTGTATGTTTAGAGTTTTATTGCAGTGAAAACACAAATAACAATAAAGCAATAGCCCTTTCATCATTATGTGGTAGTTGGAGTGCTGGTTCGGGGGGGCCTTTCTGTCACAATTTTGCATTTTTACCCTGTGCGGGTGTGGGTTTTCCCCAGGCATTCCATCTCCTCCATAGATCCAAAGGTTAATTGGTGACTTTGAAGCTACGCATAAGTTGAAAGTGAGCATAGACATGTTCGAAGTGTACCACGTCTGCTGGGATCTGCTCCAGCCCCCCGTGACACTCAGTTTGATAAAGCGGTCCAAAAGATGAATGTATGGACTAAAATCGTTCTCACATTTCACTACACTTGATATTTCAACCCCCTAGAAAATCTTCTAG
>OMNM01049496.1:0-11530 GCA_900302745.1 Parablennius parvicornis | reverse complement strand
TTCTCATAGTCCACAAAGTTAAGCTTGTTTATAAGTTTTCCACACGTTTGGCATGAATGTGTTTGCCTTGTCAATGTTGTGTCCTGCCTATAACCATAGTCAGTGGAGCTGGAAACCCAGAGTGGATTAGGTGGTAGATGAGACAGAGCATTCTACTGATTAACCTACATTTTTATTCCTTTTTGGAACCTTTGACGAGGAGTCCTGCGGACTAGAAAAGAGGAGGACCATGATTACATGCATGTTCCATTAGTGCTTGTGGGATGAGCAGCAACTTCAATGCAGACATTACACATAAAAAACATTAAGCAAAGTATTTTATCCATCATGAAACAAAAACTCAGTAAAACCATGTGAGGCTGTTGAGCAGCTGAAATCTGTAATGGTTCAATACCGAAAAAATAAAATAAGGCAGGGTCTTTTTAGCATTGTTGGCAGATGTAGCCATGAAAAAAGAGAAAACAATTGACCAACCGCATAACATTATACATACAAGATTCTTAAAATGGTCCCATTTTTATATTGACTTTAATCACAACATGATGTAAAACAGGTTTAAAGGTGCAAAGTTGTTGTTATATCTGATACGTCCCAGCTTTATTTTTTTTTACCACTGAAGATTCCAAGTTGTCTCATTTATGACACAGATTTGGAGAAACGAGGTAAAGTCAGGGAAAAAAAACCCACAATGCCATCAGGGATATTGATTGTAGATGTCACTAATAATTTTGGTTATGATCAATCAGCTACAAAACATTTTGTGTTATTGTGTAAACACGCCAATCCAATGCGATGATGATGCAGTTACCACATAAGAAAATTCTGGTTTATTTCATCCTGCTGTGTTTCATGTTCTTTTGGTTTTATAAATTGTGCATGCTTTGACCTACTTACCTTTGATGCAGTAGTTTGGAGAAAAGTGAAGCTGCACAGGAAACTGCATTAATATCTTAAATCAAGGCCAGAACGCAATGCTCACTGCTGGGTGGCTCAAACAAAGCTCACATTTACATGAATTATTTCAAGCTTTCTCTCTTCAATTTGACTTTAGCTGAACACAAGCACCAAACCAAAAAGAGAGCTCTTGATGCTTCGCATTAGCAGTCTGTTAAGTAAATATTATTTAGCCACATGTTTCCACTTTAAAGTAATGGAATGTGTGATTTTATTCAGATTAGCAACTTTCAATCAGACTTGACTGGATAAAAATATACAGTAGTGTTTATGTGCTTCGTCATGTCCTCACATCATTGTTGACATCTTAAAATATCTGTTAGCTGATTGCAGTGAGTGTCCTATAAGGGTTAAACATCATTCTTAGGTCTCCAGTGTTTCTGGGTTCATCAGTAGCACCAAGTACTAATTGTACACAGTTGTGCTACTGTCTTCTATGAACAAACAACTTTGCAACTTTGTGTTTTTCCAAATTGTTGCAAAAGAAGCTATGCAGTTAAAGTGTACACGACCTCTAAAATGACTAAATAAATATCTACTAATCAGCAACAATGCTGTCATTCTGGTGAGGCTTTTTTTTTTGTAATTTGGTCAAAAGGTAAATGGCTGGAAAACTGAATATGCTGATTTTGTTGACAAAATGGAAATTCATAATAATATTTGACAGATTTCACTCAAAACCACAAATTGAAAAGCATCACTTCAGAAAGAAACATTAAAATGTCACGTGTAAATGATCTACTTGCTTTGTGCCACAGTTGAATGATTATTGCAGGAAGTTAATGAGACAACTCCCACTATGATTCCACAGTGACATCTTTGTGAGGAAAAAAATTTTCTGTATTTAAGCTCAGTTGAAACATTAGGATTAAAGTTATCAGATCTACTGCCAGAGACATCTGACTCTGTGACTTCAGCTCTGTGCCAGTCTACAAATAGAATCTCTCTCATTTTAACCTTTACCTTCACCAGTAATGGCATCCTGATTTCCTGTAGTTAGAAAGAGCTTTTCTGGGATATGCGTGTCCAAAAGTTGTTTCATTTGTGCAGTTTTGTTTTGTTTGTTTTGTTGCCAAAGGACACATGTTAAGCTTCTTAAACATTCATTATTTGTGTGATTCATCCAAGGCCTCTAGAAATGTGTTAAAATCGGTAAGTGTGGATAAATCTTAACTCAACCAGCTGTACTTGCCTGCAGATGAGCTATTTCAGGGAACCACCAGCCACAATTAGGAGCCGGGTGTTTTGTGATCACACATGATGTTTAGTTTATCACTGATCTGACTCGACTCTGCCCTAAAGAGTGTGGTTGGTCTGCTTCAGTGTAGCTGTAAAACCAAAAAGGTCAGCAAAGCTGGCAGAGAAGAAGAGAAAGCAGCGTAATCACAGCCTGCATTATCGTCAGAATCAAGTTAATCTCTTCTTCTTCTTTTTTTTTAAACCCCTATTATTTGCAGAGCACTGGAGCTCAGATACAGGTGGCGGGGGATTTGCTGCCCAACTCGACTGAGCGAGGAGTGACGATATCTGGGAATCAAGACTCCGTAATCCAGTGTGTCAAGCTCATCTGCACAGTAATCCTGGAGGTAGGAAGCGTACCACTCCTCTCTTTCCACCATGCACATACACCCAGCTGACATTTTGTCTGAGCAGGGCTGCCGCAGCTGTGCAGAGGGAATAATTGCTGTGGACGTGCATGTTTTTATTTCACCAACATACACTTACTGGCAATTTCACCGCAGCAAAAGTGAATGCATTCCATCAAGCTGCATTGTCATGCTGTATATACTACAGCGATACATTCAGCTGTGTTGTGCAGACATCTTCAGTCAGGGCACAAAATAACACGAATTCCGAGCTTCAGCGCTGTAATCCGCTATGTAAGACATTAGTTGGAGTCGAGAGGTGCTGCTCTGGGGTCAGAGCTCAGTATTCTTGGAGAAGACACTAAACTGCTTAGAGAAAACAAACTGGCCTGCAGCAGAATCTGTCCACCTTTAGACAACAACTCTCTTGAGAAAATCGAGCAGGAGATGAGAAAAAAAACAACCCCAAGCACAGTTTCTCCCTGTGTGTTCATGGAAGTGCACAAGTCCTTTTTGTTTTAGCATTGCAGCTGGACCTGACTGACTAATTGCTAGTTTGATCCAGTTTTCCAGGGCTCTCTTCAAAGGCTTGCAAGTTTCATTAGGATTCTGTACCAGCGGCGTCTTGCTTTTGGCTCTAAGATTTAAATTATGCAAAGTTATACAAAGAATTTGCTGTGACTGCTCTACATTCTGTACGCCCAAAAAACACTATCACCAACACTGCAGTAACTGATAAGATATACAGTGTCATGTACAATGTATAATCTGTTTTTGCTGTTTGAAGACTTTTATCTTCCAATGTCTACTTGTCAGCAGATGCTGGATTTATCCAGAGGGCAAACCTCTGCACAGCCTCGAGGTCTGATGCATACTGAAGCTCGGAGCTATTATCACAAAGAGCGCCAACTGCACTGCTTCAATTATTCAATGAATGACTAATATCAAAAGAAAAACAAGGCTGGGAATAATGTCAGTGCCATTAGTAGTTTAGTTCATCATTTAATTGTTATTGTGACTTAATATACCAGTGAGCTGAGCACCATTTGCAGGCTTTGAAAAATGTCTTTTCATGTAACTTTGCACAGTTTATTTATTCCCTAAGTATGTATCTACGGGTAAAAGGTGATCTTACAACCGCTGACCCCGTGGCCTGTTTTTGACTCCTCAGTCTCCACCGAAGGGGGCCACCATCCCCTATCGACCGAGCCCCTCACCGGCTGCTCTCCTCATCGCAGGGAACCAGGTGGGAAAATGAGATTTCAACACACACACACACACAAACACACACACACACACACACACACACACACACACACACACAAACACACAGGTTTCTTATCTATGATAGAGAGGCACAAGTTCTCAAACCTTGAGGCCAATTCCCTGTTATAGTCACAGGGGCTTTACAGGGACTCAGATCGTGTGTGTGTGTGTGTGTGTGTGTGTGTGTGTGTGTGTGTGTGTGTGTGTGTGTGTGTGTGTGTACAGAACTAAGAGTGTGCATGCAACACATCACATTCCCCTCATGACAAAGAAAAAACAACCTTGGTTTGGTTTGCAACAAACATCAATAATTTAAGCGTTTTATTTCTGTTATGTCACATCAGACCACGTTTGTCTTGCAGCATCCTCATAACTCCAAGACTATTCAAAAAGTCGACAGGAAACGGTAAAATCTGGCTTCTCAGACGTAAACTAGTTGTTTCATAATCCCACAGGACGCCTGCAATATGACCATCCCAATACGCACAATATTCACCAAACTCTCCCTCATTTGTAACCTGAGCTTCTCAGGACTGTCAAAAACACAGTAATATTGAAAAACTGCAAGATATTGAAAATCCAGGTTATTTCATCTCCTTTACAACCCTCCAGCAATATGATCATAATAATTCCAGACGTTCGAGTCATGAAAGGATTTCATAAATATTAAATCATTTATATAGCTTGTCCCAGTGATAACATGTACTATTTAACAGGAAATGCTAATACAGCTGCAGTTGCAGCAGGGAGTGCACGGATGAGACTTGCTGTGGCCACCATTGTAAAAAAGAAGCAGGAACACATATACAGCTGCAGCTGATGGTTTTGAGTGAGATCCCCACAGAAAGCTCAGCTCAAAATGCTGTAGCAATGATGGGAGACACAAACTCTTAAGAGCCAGAATGAAGAGAAATATGTTTATTCTAATGCTTAAAAAGCTGTGCGGAATCGGTTGAGTTGCATGAAGGCAAAGTCGCACAATAGAATAAAAGAGGACCTTAGGTAACAGCAAACAGACACGCACAGTGTGGCTCAGATATCACACTTCCACTGTTACACTTGCTTTATTGAGTGCATGAAGGTGTTCATACCATCTGTCACATCCGCCAACATACAGTCCACCGTTTCTCTCAAATCATGTGTTGGCTTTCTTCAGAAAGGAGCGCGTAGAACTGAAAGAGGTGCAGACAGTAACAGAGTGGTCACCGCTCTTTCTCAGTTGTCGTCTTGGCGTGCAGCAGAAAGCAGAGAAGCCCTTGAACTGTTACAATTGCAGAAAGAAAATTCATTTCCACATTTGAAGAATTGCAAAAGCCGTTACTGAAAGCTGATTGTAAAAGATGATAAGGTCAAATGTTGCTAACATCATTGCCAGTGCTTCACAGTTTTGTCTGATTTCAGGTTACAATAACTCAGTATGTATCAGTAGCTGCATTAATATGTGTATATATTATAAGAGCAACCAAACTATCACACTAATGGATGAAGAAGAGTTATTGAGACAGAGTATCATCGAAAGGAAAGCAATAAAAACTTATGGTGCAACCATGAGCGTTTGGAAAGTTCCAACATCCTGGATGCTGTTAATGTTGTAACTTCCTCTTAGAAAATGGGAAATTTCCAAGAGCTTAGAGTAAGTTTTATAATATCTACATGGGAAAAAATATTTCTTACTGAAGTAGTCTGCATAAAAGTAGTTACTGCACATCTTGGATGTGGGTAGTTACAAGCTGGTATAAGACGCACATGTGTTGACGCTCCCTGTTAGCTGAAAACTCTGGAGGCCTGTGCAGACAAACTGCAAGCGTACCGCAGAATATCTTGTCATAGACGTCACTGACCTTGAACAGAGTGAAAATAGCAACACAGTGTTAGCCCAGGGAAGTAATCTGTGAAATTGTGAAATTATTGTTGCCTTCACAAGCACCTTCTTGGTGCACATACATTGTAATGTCAATACTCCAAACTTTCCCAGTTGGCAGATTGTGGTAGTGCCAAATCCCGCAGAGCTTCAGTCTGCAAGTTTTCAATGTCATTCAAATTGAATACACCTGATGCTAATCAATGTGTCAACGCCGAGCTCTGTAGAAAGAACCCGAGGCATTTGTTTTAATCAGCTGAAGCAAAGCAACTGTGAAAACATGCAGGACCATAGACCTCCGGTAGCTGGATTTCACTCTTCTCTCCAAAAACAACACAACAGTCAATGACAGAACGAACTCCCTCTGCGCCTCATGCAGTCACCTTCTTTATCTCTTTTTAAATCCAGTCTTAAAACCCAACGCTTCTCTTTAAACTGTAAGATGCTGATATTAATGTATGGGCTGTTTAATTTCTTATTTTTTGGGGGGGATCTGCTCCGGCTCCCTGTGGTTGTTTTAAAGTGCTTTATGAATAAGGATGGATTGGATTGGACACAGGAGGGGTCAGTGCTTTGAATTGGGGCCACCAAAGAGAAGGAAAGATGCAGAGGGGGTAAAACCATCACAAGACGGGAGCTTTTAATGGTAAACAATGTGCTGAACACATTAAGATGAACCTGGTAGTGGAAGGGAAGGGAATCTGTCTCTTTTGGAATTATTAATGCATTTCTATACTATTCTAGTCACTAAACTTATAATTTGACATAGTTTCTACTAGTGTTCAGAGGTTGTTTTTTTTATCTTCTGCTTCATTCCATCTGGATCAAATGCCAGCTGAATATGGACAGATGACTTTGTTTTCTTCCCTGATGCCACAATAGTCCTGTGAAAATGTGAAACCGGCAGAGCTGGATTGGTAGCAGATATTTAAGTGGTAATTGGAGAATGTTTGGAGGAGGTATTGTCACAGAGAGCATCCTTCACCCGCGTCTTTGCTCCCTCCTGTCCTGAAACAAGACTCATGCGGAGGGTCCTCGGTGGGAGATTGGGTGATTGTTGTGTGGTGGAGGGTTGGCCTGAGTGGTGCAGATGCTGCTGTTTGAGAAGGGACAGACATCGACCCTCCCATGGAGCGAGTCACAAGATTAGCAAGTGAGGCTGGAGACCTGCCGTCTCCTCTGGCTCCAGCAGCAGCCAGATACTCTGCATAGCTGTCAGCAGTTCTGACACACTGTTTGTGCTGCTCCAGACTCTGGACAATTTAAGGAATGGCTTCTTGTTTTTTTTGATATTCCACATAATAAGTTATGAGATGAAGCCCGGGGCATGCTCCCGTTCACCGGGAGGCAGCTTTAATGAAGGCTGTGTGGTGATAAGGAATGCTCGTGTAATTTGTTGGAGGAGAAAATGAAGTGGAAAGGGTCTGAGGATGAGTCAGAGCCTATAAGCCTGTTAGGTGTGTTAAGGTGTCAGAAATGCTGCCTCGAGAGCTCGACTCAGACCAAATTTGTTCTGGAGCAGAAGCCCAGAAGAGATGTTGATGTTATTATTTTACATCAGATTCACACCAAAGGCTCTCACCTCTTATTGACTCCCGCTAATACATTAAAAAAATTAAAATAATAACACAACGTAAAAACAAAAATTTTCTTTTTGTATTTTATGCTTGTTTCATGTTTTGCTGTGTACTTTTAGGTGTTTGAAGCCTCGGACTTCGCGCCCCACCCGCTGTACTCAGTCGCCCAGAGTGGCCTGGATCTTCAGCAGGTAAATCTGTGCATAACCTCCATTTTCAGAATAGTACAAGCCCGTTTGAAGCCCTGTTATGGAGCACAAGAATGGGTTATTAGGGGGGTGGGGGAGGTGGGAGTGGTGGTGTGGCATGTCCAAAGTTACACACTTCATCATATGGCATGAGGCATTAAAAACAACAGCTGAGCATAAGCTGCAGCTATTGTTCAAGCCTGTCATTAGAGCTAAAACCCCTGCTGAAACACGATGCCGTCGCACACTACCACCGTCTCTTTTTTAGCCCCACCGAGCTCTGCGCCACAAACATTTCGGCTTTACGAATATTCCTACTGTGACAGCTATAGCAGATACGGTCATGGTATCAGAATGAAACAGCCTCTAAAACCAGCTGCATGCTGGGGGGGTAAAAAAAAAGGTCTAATTGTGGATGATGAAAGTCAGTAGCTCTGAAGAGAGATAGGTCATGCTGTAAATGGGAGGATTATTCCAATGAATTTGCAGAGTTTGTTTGTATGCTTTCCCATATAAACATGACTTGAATGTATCGATGCAGTGTGAGAATGAGCTCTCCTCTTGGGTTTACGACCATATAGGAAGGACTGGTAATATTAGCCAGACCGCTGGCGTCAGGCTGAATTGAGTTAAGCTAAGTGCTGTCTGCTCGGGCCATAACTGTAACAAGGCAAGGCTGCACAGACACCACCCAAAGTAATTACAGTAAACAGATGGATAGACGGGTAGACAGTATAGGATATAGATACATAGACAGACAGATGCATTGATGGCGGGATGAATACATAGATAAATAGATACAGAGATAGATGCCCAAACTGAGTGCTGAAGGGTAAAGTGAGAGAAAGATTGTAACATATGTCAGTCTGCATTATTTAGAGTATCAGGAGGGTGGTACTGCAGGTGGAGATAAAAATGATGTCAGATCAACAGAGAATGGGAAAATTGAAGAAAGAGGACACTTTGAATTTCAGATGAATAAATCATAAACTTTAAGCACAGTGACAGAAAACTATTTCACCACGATAAGACATTATCGGTGTATGTATACTCTCACAAATTTCTGTGTACCATTTCAAGTGAAATAAATATATTAACAAAGAAATACTAACCTTTCCCTCTGTCAGAAATTGAGTTTTTGTTCTACTTGCTCTACTTTAATGGTATTTGAGCTTTTAGATTTGTGGCGTCTTCTTCAGACAAGTGCAAGTAAAGCAAATCTTGTTTCCACAGCTCTCAGCATTAGCAATCATCTTTAACGTGTTTGGGGGGTGCTGGAGACTCAGGGGCCTTTTTTAAACAGCTCAAAACTGTAGTTAAGGCTGTGGTGTGTGCTTCATATCTCAAAACTTTGCTTAATTTTATGAGAACGGAGTCACTAATGTTTCTGTGGAAAATTATGCTTGCATTTTTGTCTCAGAGAGCCCGAGCTGTAATGCAGTAGGTTTCAGTTTCTTTCACACAGCAACAGCCTGCAAAAATTTCTACCTATTCTGGGTATTCTTGGATTTTTTATTTTTTTTTAATTTATTTCCTTTTGTCTCTGAGTGGCTTTTTTTCCAGCTGATGTATATTGCCGTTTTCATTCATGCATAAGTAAAGAACATCTCAAAATGTGTGTGTGTGTGTGTGTGTTTAAATGATATTCAATTTTCAATTTTATATCTATGTATATATAACCAAAAATACTGACCCACAGTCTGATAGGTAGAAGACAGGTTTCCACTAATAAATGTCCTTTTAGTACAGTGGGGTAAAAAAAAAAAAAATGGTGATGAAATAGCACTAGTATATCCTATCTTTTACAGTCGCAGCAGTCGAGACGGTCAAACATAGAGGATGCAAAGCCAAAATCAGTGAAGCTGATAGGTTAAGAAATCCAGGACCCAGGAGTACTTCCTGTTTCTTAGCTGATTCTGAAGAGTGTCCCCTGCCATTTTCATCAGAAATGATTTTGCACTGATCAAATAGTCCTCTGAAGTTACAGAGACACTACGTCCTGACTAAGATGTTCCTGTCGAATCTTTTATAAGTTAATTTTAATGCTGCGGTCTTTACAAGCAGTATCCCTTTGACCTCCACTAGATTGAGATGCAGTCATAAAAAATAAAAAATAAACGGGTAGCTATCTCTAACCGGGGACAAACAAAACCAAAGACGAATGTGTCTGTACTGGATGAGTTGCTCAAAGTGAGCAACAAATGTGTTTTCTTTTCTGGTTTTTTTGCTATTTAGGATCACTTGGTTCTTCCTTTTTTTCTTTTCTCTTTTCAGAAATACAGGCCTGCATTGACAGAGAAGCACTTCCATTAAAAGGCTGCAGATTTATTGCTTGCCTTTGATGTTTTTATTGCTGCAATTTACCTAATGTACGTTGCTCTCTTTCAGGCCTACACTTTGCAAAACCAATATGGCATTCCACATTCAGAGGTATGGCCGTTTGTGAAAGCATTATGATTTAATATAACATTGGTGGTCTGTGGTTCCAGCGTACCATTTAACTCACGTTTTCTGTATTTGCTCTTGCAGCTGGCCAAACTGCATCAGCTTTCAATGCAACAAGGCCTGAGTCCCATTGCCCAGCCTACTTCCACTATCATGCCCGGTACGTAGCCCTTAGTCGTGTCTAGTCTAGCCCCTAGTCTTTTTCAATCGTTCATTGACGCTCTAGCAATCAACCGTAGCATTTCCCCCACTGTCCGTAACTTCTCATAGATTTCTAACCTGCCTGCAGACGGGAGGAGTAAATTCTGGCTGTCATTAGCTTCACTGATTATGAGCTTGTGTCAGTGAGGAGGGAGGAGAAAAGAGGCTTTATGGCTCTCTTATATCTCCCAGTGTGAGAGAGAAACTATTATGTGAAATGATATGTTCTGCAGAGTCAGAGAACTGGGAAAAAGAAAAGAATGAGCTCCGTGTTAAACATCAACCCATTAAAATGGAAATTAACTGCTTTAATGTATCAGGCATTTTTCTACTCAAAGGGGTTTTTCCAGCATGTCAGCAGTGGTTTGCACGGCTTCACGAACCAAAAGACTTGAACGAACATTGAAAATGCTTAATATAAATGTCAATTTCATTCGGTTAATACGTGTATTTTTCTATCACCAGGGATGGACTCAAACTCTCAGACATCTCAGGAGCTGCTTATTCCCAATGATGTAAGGCAAAGCAACTCATATCCTCAGTCATTCGTGTGATTTTCGCTGTATTTTCCTGACAAAATTAAACAGGAAGTTGGCACTCATCTCACATTCGAGCGGCACAGATGCAGGTGATGATCTGCAACTGCACGCACGTCTGGAGCGACTTCAAAAGAGACACGAGACTTCCTAATTATCCTCATTATTCTAACCTCAGACTAACCCAAGGTTAAAGGGATTCTGAGCCGATATGGATCCTTTCGCATTATTGTCTCTGCTGCAGTTGCAATGTCTTAGAGTGACTCCCATGAGTGTTCACTAAATCCTCTCATGTTCCCTGACCTACTTAGAAGCTGTCTGCTGTCAAAACAGCCAATAAGGAAACAGACAAAGATCCTCTTCCCTCTTCACTTAGCCTCTGCCAGGGTTTGATGAACAGCCTCTCCAATCTCAGAGCAGAATTCACGATGCGGAGATTCGCTTCAAAATGCCGTCCGGCTGCATCGCCCTTCTCTTCATCAGTTCAGTGTCAGATTTAGTGGATTTAGTAAAGAGATTTGCTTCTTTTTTTCGTGGTTTCATTAAAAAAAAAAAAAATAGGAGTGATGGCAAAATTAAATGAAGACATTTATAATTTATGTTTTAATTTCTGACCTATCTTTGCGATGACAAAATGAATCCAGAATGAAACGTTGCTCTGAAGATTAAAGGACGACTCCGGTGAGAGCTCCACCGCACCAAGAAAATTGAACTCAAACGGATCAAACTCAGCTTTTGTTGAGGATCTATTTTTAAACTCAGAGTAATCGTGCCAGTGAGTATTTAGAATTTAGCACTCCCTTGAGTTTCAGCTGCAAAAAGGCAGCCACGACCAAAGTGAATGATTTTTCTTTGTTGTTTGTGTGGCGGAGTAGAGAAAATAACAAGACAAGAACTGGATTGATCACTCAAGGTT